>JAOXJP010247074.1:0-22469 GCA_025762735.1 Platanus orientalis | reverse complement strand
GGGCAGAGGGGCCACCGCCGAACAAGAGAAACGGATCCAGAAGATGCAGGATCAACTGGACGTGGTGATGAAAGTCCTCTGAGGCAAAACCCCTTCCATGATTGAGGCCCTAATGCAAAGGACCAACCATCCCTTTTCCTCTATAATCATGTCTTATCCTCTCCCCAAAAGGTTCGGGATCCCTCAAATGGAACCCTTCGACGGAAGCCGAGACTCATTCGACCATCTCGAGACATACAAAACCTTGATGCTTCTACATTACTATTCAAATGGGGTCATGTGTAGGGCTTCCCCGGCCACCCTGAAGGGCTTAGCATGCAAATGGTTCAATAATCTTTAGCCGAACAACATCAACTCGTTTTCTGAGTTGAGCCAGTCGTTCGCCAGTCATTTCATGGGATGGAGACGTTATCATAGGCCTACAATTTACCTACTCAATGTTAAGCAATCAAAGGGAGAGTCGTTGAGAGATTATGTCTCCCGTTTCAACCAAGAAGTGATGCAAATAGATTACGCCAACGAGAAGGTGGTGCTTACGGCCTTCATGGGTGGGTTGTTGCCCACCAAGTTCTTATTCTCTATTTTCAAATCCCTGCCAAGAAACATGGCTGAGTTGATGCTCCGAGCCCAGAAGCACATGAATGCAGAAGATGCGATGACGGTAAGGAGAGATCAGGGAAATGAACATCGAGAGCCAATAAAGAGAGAAAGGGACAAATGACTAAAAGCTATGGAAGGCAAATCAAGAATGAGGGAAACAACTGACGGAGTGGTAAGACCGAGGGAGGCATGCGCACCCGTTCGACGAACATAGGTTTATACCCCACTCAATTCACCCCTCGAACAAGTCTTTATGTACATACAAGATGACCCATCCTTTAAATGGCCCGAGAAGCTCAAGACCCCTCTGGAGAAAAGATCCTAAAAGAAGTATTGTCGGTTCCATCAAGACCACGGCCACAACACAGAAGATTGTGTCAACCTGAAGAAGCAAATAGAGGCACTCATCCAGTAGGGCAGGTTGAGGCATTTCATTGCTAACTGCCCTCTGCAAGAAGAGCCTCCGTGCCGGAAGAATCTTGAATCAAAGCCACTACAATAGATAAAGGTCATTGCCGGAGGATCTGCTGGAGGGGGCAAATCAAATTCAGCTCGAAAGGCCCATGCACGGGCAATGAGAGCATTACAAATAGAGGTTTACTCAACAGACAGACCCAGGAAATGTCCCCAAATCGCTCAACAAGATATCACGTTTACTGAAAAAGATTCTCGGGGAGTGCAACACCCACATGACGACACCTTGGTTGTCACATTAGTCAGCTAATCACCGAACCATAAGGGTACTCATAGACAACGGCAGCTCGGCAGATATCTTATATTTATCTGCCTATAAACAAATAGGAATCGAAAGAGATAAGCTCCGACCGATAGCGGCGCCTCTGGTAGGGTTCACCGGGGACAGATTATACCTCGCGGGGATCATCACACTCCCAATAACAGCCGGGGTCAGTCCTCACCAAGTGACTAAGGCAATCGACTTTTTGGTTGTTGATTACCCTCAGCATACAACGCCATCATCGGCCAACCGACAATAAACAAAATGAAGGCCATTACCTCTACGTACCACTTGCTAATGTGTTTTCCAACTGAGGAGGGAGTCGGGGAAATCTGAGGCGACCAAACTACCGCCCGAGAGTGCTACGTAGCATCTTTAAAGGAGTCTCATCATCGACAACATGGAAGATAGAGAGGACATTCAGTTGAAGCAAACCGGACCCGCGGAGGATCTAAAGGAGCTAAACATTGACCCTGACAAACTAGAAGGGCCGTTCAGGTAGGGAAGATGCTCTCCAAAGAACTAAAGCTTTGCTTACGGAAACTCCTGATGACATAGGGACACCTTCGCATGGACTCGTGCAGACATGCCAGGGATCGACCTGAGGGTAATCACACACAAGCTGAGCATTGATCCTTCAGTAAGACCGATCCAACAGAAGAAAAGAACATTTGTCGTCGACAAAAACTGAGCTATTGTTGAAGTGGACAAATTGTTAAAAGCAAGGTTCGTACAAGAAGTCACTTACCCCGGTTGGATCGCCAAAGTGATGTTAGTCAAGAAAAACAACGGTAAGTAGATGATGTGTGTAGACTTCACTGACCTCAACCCTGCTAAGTGTGCCTTCAGGGTGTCGGCAGGAAAGTTCCTCGGTTTCATGGTTCTTACAGAGGAATCAAAACCAATCCCGAGAAAGTTGAGGCTATATTGGGCATGAAGCCGTCACAAACCACAAAAGAGGTAAAGCAGCTGGCAGGAAGAATTGGGGCCCTCAATTGATTCATCTTAAGGTCCATGGATAGATATTTTCCTTTCTTTTGCCTTTTAAAAAAAAGATTCGAATGGACGGAAGAGGTTGATCAATCATTTCAAGATCTCAAGGGACACTTGGCGTGCCTACTGACCCTCGGCCGCACTATCCAAGGGGAAGACCTGTACTTGTATCTAGCAGTATCGGAGGTAGCGGTAAGTTTAGTTCTGGTCCGAGATAAGTATAATCAAATTCTGGTGTACTACGTCAGCAAAACCCTCCATGAAGCAAAGTTAAGATATCCACCCTTGGAGAAGTTGACATTCGCACTCGTAACAACAGCAAGGAGGCTTAGACCTTCCAAACCCATCCCATAATAGTGCTGACCAACCAGCCTTTGAGAGCGGTGAGGTAGAGACAAGAAGTGTCAAGTAGGATGGTAAAGTGGGCAATAGAGTTGGGTGAGTTCGAGGTTAGCTATCGACCGAGGTTTGCTATGAAATGACAAATCTTAGCAAATTTCCTAGCGGAGCTGACGCCTATAGAAGCAGACGAAATGAACTCCTCAAAATCAAAATGGGCCCTCCATGTGGATGGATCGTCCACTGCCTCGGCCAACGGGGCTAAGCTATTATTGACCACACCCGAAGGGGTAAAAATCGAGTATGCAATCCGGCTAGGATTCAATGCAACAAATAATGAAGCAGAATATAAAGCATTGATAACAGGTTTGAGCGCGAACGTATCACCGTCTATACCGACTCTAAGTTAGTCAAGGGACAGGTAACCAGTAAATACGAGGCCAAAGAAGACCAGATGAAGAAGTATTTAATCCAGGTGAAGGAGTTCGTGTCTCAATTTAACGACGTCAAGATCCAGCACGTCTCCAAAAGTCAGAACAAGCATGCAGACCAATTAGCACGACTAGCATCTGATGACAAGTATGTGGCAAAGAATCGATTGTCTGTAAGCCGTCCCATCAAACCTAGTATAGAAAATGAGCCGAGCATTTACGTATGCACGAGCGAAACCAAAAACGACTGGAGGGCCCCAATCACGCAGTTTCTCAAAATGGGAGATTTACCGCCTAACTAAGGTGAGGCTAGAAAAGTTAAACTCTGGGCCTGTCGGTATACTTGAGATGTCTGTTGCTAGCCGAAGCTGATTACACCATGAGAGCAGTCCACGAAGGTATATATGGAAACAACTCGGGCAGTCGGTCGTTGGTCTATAAGCTTGTCAAAGCATGGTATTATTGGCCAACAACGCAAGCCAACTCAGCAAACCTGGTCTGAAACTGCGACAGTTGCCAAAGGTTCGCCAACAGTCCTCAACAACCGGTAGAAGAGCTCATGCCCGTCACTAAGCCATGGCCTTTTGCCTAGTAGGGAATAGATATTGTGGGTCCCCTTCCCCTAGCGAAGAGACAAATGAAGTTCCTTGTTGTAGCCGTCGATTATGTTACCAAGTGGGTTGAGGCAGAGGCGCTAGCAACAATTACCGAAAGCAACATACGCGACTTTGTTTAGAAGTCTATAATATGCCGGTTCGAAATACAACAGGTCATAATCATCGATAATGGGAAACAATTTGACATCAAGTACCTTCGTGATTTTTATTCTCAATTGGGAATTAAGAACCACTTTTCCTCCCCGGCACATCCTCAGGAAAACGGACAAGTGGAGGTGACCAATAAAACTATTCTAAAGATTATCAAGACAATGCTAGAAGCATCGAAGGGATAATGGGCTGACAAGCTATCGAGGATCTTGTGGGCCTACAGAACCCACCCCAAAGAGCCCCACAGGGGAGACACCTTTTGCTTTGGTCTTGGGCAATGAAGTAGTTATACCCGTGAAAATTGGGGTGGCGAGTTTAAGGACTCAAAAACCACAAACTGAGCAAACAAAGAAAGCTACAGTTGAACTTAGACTTGTTAGAAGAAAAAATAGATAAAGCCTCCCTCCGAATGGTAGCATACCAACAAAGGATGATGAAATATCACAATGCCAGGGTCTGACCGAGAGGTTTTCAAAATGGAGACCTTATCCTTCGGAAAGCAAGCATAACAACACAGATTCTGGGAAATGGCAAGTTGGGACTCAACTAGGAAGAACCCTACCAAGTAACCAAGACTGCACAGAATGACACCTATTACCTAGAGACCATAGAAGGGGAAGCTCCTACCTTGACCATGGAACATTGAACACTTAAAAAGTTATTACCAATAGATGTGTAATTTTGATTTCAGAATAATTAAATTTGTCTGCTATTATGTGACGTAGCATCCTACAACTAAAGTCCTGAGCGGTGTCGAAAGAATGGTCCAAGTCCAATAAAACGATCATCGGTCTACAACAATGTTTTACATCTAAAGTTCCAAGCGGTGTCAAAAGAATTGACCAAGTCCAGTAAAACAATGTTTTATATCTAGAGTACTGAGTGATGTCAGAAAAATGGACCAAGTCCAGTAAAATGAGTCTTGGTCTACAACGACGTTCTACAACTAAAGTCCCGAGCAGTGTCATAAGAATGGACTAAGTCCAGTAAAACGATCATTGGTCTACAACATTCTACATTTAAAGTCCCGAGCGATGTTGGAAGAATAGACCAAGTCCAATAAAATGACCCTCAGTCTACAACAACGTTCTACATCTAAAGTCCCGAGAGGTGTCAGAAGAATGGACTAAGTCCAGTAAAACGACCATCGGTCTACAACGACGTTCTTCAACTAAAGTCCCGAACAGTGTCAAAAAAATGGACTAAGTCCAGTAAAACGACTATCGGTCTACAACAATGTTTTACATCTAAAGTTCTTAGCAGTGTTGAAAAAATGGACCAAGTCTAGTAAAATGACCATCGGCCTACAACAACGTTCTACATCTAAAGTCCCTAGCGGTATTGGAAGAACGGATCAAATCCAGTAAAACGATCATTGGTCTACAATGTTTTACAACTCAAGTTCCGAGTGGTGTCGGAAAAATGGACTAAGTTCAGTAAAATGACCCTCGGTCTACAACAACGTTCTACATCCAAAGTCCTGAGCTGTGTCGGAAGAATGGATCAAATCTAGTAAAACGACTCTCGGTCAATAGCAACATTCTACTTTTAAAGTTCCGAGCGATGTCGGAAGAATGGACCAAGTCCAATACGACCCTCAGTCTACAACAATGTTCTACATCTAAAGTCTTGAGTGGTGTCGGAAGAATGGACCAAGTCCAGTAAAACGACCCTCGATCTATAATGACGTTCTACAACTGAAGCCCTGAGCGGTGTTGGAAGAATGGACTAAATCTATAAAAAAAAATGACCCTCAATCCACAACAATGACCTACAACTAGTAACCCTCGGTCAGCAAAAATGCCCTACAACTAAAATTCAAAGTGTCATAAAATAATCCTCACATGGCATAAGTCCTAGGGTAAAAATGAAGACGACGAATCTGTGGTCATCGAGGCCAAGCCCAACATTATCAAATAAATTCACAAGAAGCCCAAGCCACGTAAACAAACAAGCGATCTACAAAATTATAAGTAACAATGAAAACTACCACATGCTACCAAGAAGAAAGGTCTATTGATTAAAGGTTAAGTACAAGAAGAATAAGAAAGGACCCTCAGTCCACATATACAATGAAAAGAGAAGTCGCATCCTCAGGAGGTCGCATCGTCCTTTTCTAACTCCCCCTCAGCTCGGTCGGCAGCCTTAGGCCCAATAGACTTAGACTTAGTGTTAGCCTTGAACCTTGAGAGATCAAGGTTTGGGCGCACCCTCAAAAGCCAATGACGGAGGGTCTTGAAGCCACTGATAAAATACTCAGTGGCCTCGTCGTTGAAAGCCTCGGACTTTGAGATAAGTAGCGACCGTGTCCTTAGGAACTTTCTTCTTCTCCACCTCCCAACCTTCCTTCAGCTCGTTCAGAGACACCTGCAACATGGCAACCCAAGCCTTCTCCCCCTCGAGTTGGTCTTGCACCTCCTCCAGGGTAGCCTCAGTCCCTTTCAGCTTATTTTCAGCCTTGGCGAGCCTTCTCGCCAATGTCGACCGATCATAATCGGCCTCAGATAATTTCCTCCAGAGCTCACCGATATAAGCGTCTGTGGCGAGTTGACGACTTGAGAAAACCGCCACCTTCGTTAGCACCTACAAACAGATGAAGAGACGCCCAGTAATAAATAACTGATGGTAAAAATGATGACATTAACCGAATTGACAATTCAAAGGAATCACTTACCTTCCCAAGGTCAAAGAGGGTGCTCCTTGCCAGAGCACTCGTACTATTGCCCCTAAAGCTCTCCATGTCACTGTCAGAGAGCACCGAGCAGAGGTGAGCGACTGCCTGGTCTTCATTAGCCAACAAAGGAGCCTTCTCCTTCCCCTTAAAAAAAGCCCCCCGGGTGTAAAAGGGGAGGTCGTCGATGCACTCATCGAACGTAGGCATGGTCTCCAATGCAGCTTCTAAATCGACGAACGAGGGAGGGGGTAGGACTGTTGGAAGGGTGGCTATAGGGGAAATCGTGCTCGGTCTATCCTTTGCCGAGCGGTTGTGGGAGAATTTTGGCTTCTTGTGCGAGCTACCAACAGCAACCTTCGAGGAAACCCTCACCAAGGAAGCCTTTGGCAGTCTAGCAAACATATCTACAAAAAAGAAAGGCAGAAGAGTAAAAAAAAAAACGATGAATGGACGAGATGAAGAATGGCGAACGATCTGGCTAACCGACAGGTAAAGCAGATGACATAGAGGAAGGAATTTCAGGGCCAAATAGGTAAGAAAAAGATTCGGGGTTCACTAGCAGAGAGTAGTCCTGAACCGGATGCGCAAATGCATGCTCCAGTCTTGCAAGTTCAGCCTCAGATAGTGGACGCTCGGCTAAGACTACAAAAACATTTAAAGATCAGACCGGTTAAATGGAAAATGGGCAAGGAAGACTAAGGTGACTGAGAGTTACCTGTTCTATGTAGCTTTGCCCATATTTTGGGAACTGTGTAGACTTGATCCACAAGTGACTCCCATGAGAAAGACTCCCATCCACCCCCAAACACAAAGAAAATTTTCTTTTTCCAACCTCTATTTGAAGTTGACAAACCCGTGATTAATGCTCAATCGGGGGTCCGAGCGGTGAAATACCACCACCCCGAATGCAACTCCACTGCCTTGTAGCAGTAAAGAAATTTGGCAATGGTTAAAATATCCCGACCACCACTGCACGCAGGCCATAATATCATGCATGCGATCAGAATCCTCCACCCGTTAGGCATGATTTGCCCCAGGGCAAGATGAAGGTGAGTGAGAAGTTGACGGACAAATAGAGGGATTAAGAAGCACAAACCGGCTTCCAAAGTTTGTTCAAAGAATGAAACCTCGTTCGGGAGGCAAGAACAAGCCCACTCGTCTGAGGCAGGGACCCTCAAATTGACTGACTTTGGGATTTGGAAGAGGTGACGCAAATCCTTAAGTTAGGACTTGGACACAATCGAAGGGATGCCTTCTGCGGTGTACGGGATATCAGCTAAGCAAGACCACCTGACAGGCTCCAAGGGTTGAGCCGAGTTAGGAGAACCTTCTATGACCAGGCTCACGTTAATGGCCATGACAGACTCGAAGGAATCAGATGAAGTATCCATACGACCGAGGGTGTATATAACTCCAATCAAGGGGCCTAGTATTTCTAAAACCTGGTTCAAAACACGACTCAAAAAGGGAGATTTGAACTCTAAAACACTCAAGTCAAGCAAACGCTGACGGGTGCGAAGGTAGTAGCACAAACAGGTTAGATGAAAACCAAAAGGAGCTCTAATAGGGTCTACGATTAGACTCTAAGGAAGACTAGTAAAGTCTGACAAATAGGGGCACAACCATGACATAGGGGGAAGAAAAAGGGGGACGATATACAGGAACACACCTCGGCGGGGAAATGAAAATGCTGAAGTAAAAACATAGAGACAAGAACTGCAAAAGAAAAGTGGCTAGAGAATACCTCTTGACGACTATCCCGACTGATGAACTCCTGAGCACAACACTGGCACAAACAAAGCGAGTAATACAAACGCGGCTCCAGAAAAATGATTGAAGACAAATGGAAGACTCAAAAAAAGGGCAGGGGCATTTCTTTATAGGATCCTCGGGTAACCCCAGACCGTTAGATCGCCTCAGTCATCCCTTACCATCAGATGAATGTGCGATTCGAGGAAAAATGACAACCGACGTAACGTCTCTTGTGGTCATTAATGGCGCGAGACTCAATAAAGGCAAAAATGAAGAGCCGACAATTCAATCATCTTGGGTGACCATCCAAATTCCTAATGCCTACTCGAGTCAACAGACTAGGGAATGGGGGGCAGATGGTGACGAGGAATTTAGCCTGAGTGGCCTGAGCTAATTAATCGAGCAAACCACCCGGGTTCAACAGATTAACCTATTTGTTTGAGGTCCCCTCCACCCGTTCAGACCAATTGTCAGGCATACCGAGTGTCTGATAAATGAGCCCTCTAGTCGCACAACATTACAAACCATTCGACATCGAGGGATAATAACAAGCCACCTAAGAAAGTAGACGACCATCATGATATCATCCATGATCACCGAGCCGACCAAGCGACATGACGACCTAGCTGACCAACCAACATGGTGACTGAACTGATCGAGCAATAGGTACCGACCGCCATTAGGATAAAGAGACGGTTACAAGACACAGAACGATGCAGGAAGACAATCAATCCGACGCTGACACGTACACCACTCACCCACGTCCCTCTAACTGACTTGGGGAATATTCCTGACAAGAACCACATGTTTGTATGGAGCCGAGGTCCACCACACGCAGTTACCTGAAGAACCTCTATATAAAGGGGAGAACTTTGGATAAGAAGGAATACACCAGTAACCCAAGTAAGGGAACATAAGAATTTTCTAACTTCTGGTCACTGACTTGAGTGTCGAAGGGGTGTAGGCCGGTGCCACACCAACGCTATTCGTTGTCTTGGTGCAAGTGGGATCCAAAAGCCAGATTCCAAATCGAGGGTGACCAGAGGACCATCTTGGTGAGTCGGGATACGACATCATCAATCCCCGTTTAATAATTTATGATAATAGCTTTGCCTTTAATCTCCTAGTCCTTCACTCAAGCTCTATGATCTTTACTCTTAATGCATTTGTGATCCATGTCTGTACATTTTGTCTCCCTTATTTTGTTAAGTCTGTATACATCCATCTTACTATCCCTTGTGCCAACCTTATGATTTTAGACATCATATACTTTAAATTTAACCTCGTTTACTATTTCTCACCTTTTTTGGCACTTTTGTACCCTTTGAAAATTTTCTTGTTCCTAATCTTTTGTCAAGCCTTATAACAAGACCTTTTCTAATAATTGTTTTAGCTCCATTATTACACCATCAAGTTTCTTTAGATGATTACCCTTTCCTTCTACATCTCCAAGGACACCTCTTCAGTATAATAAAATAGGTGCCCATTTCATTCCACTACATTAGTTTCATCTTCTAAGTTACATTTTCCATTATCAAATTATCTCTAATTATCACTATTTTTCTTGTTTGTGCTTCCACCCTCTAGTTGTTGAGAAGTTAATCTCTTCTTTCTCTTCCATCTCTTACTATAAATATTTAAACCCATTAACCCATATTGTGTGAGCAGGCTCTTTCCTAGGGTAACCTTATTGTCCATATATGTTGATTGTTCTACCTCCTAGTGAGAAAAAGTCCATATAGATCTTATTTGATACACTTTTAAAAGTCATCTAACATTCTTTTTTCGAATTGCATATTTGTCTTGCAAAATCATATGCAATTGCAAATTTTAGGATTGCATCTCCTACCTTATTTCCCCAAATCTATATTTTCCATGAACTCTCTCATTTTAAGTCACCTCCTATAATTAATCTCTCAAGAATTTCTTGAATCCATTTCACAAAATTGTTTCTTAATGCTTTCATCCAGCCCTACATGACGTGCATATGAACTATATGTTCTTTTATTTTGAAATAAAAAATATCACCCTTTATATTTTTGTCTACTTTTATTCCTACCCTATTTTTTCTTGGCTTCTCTTGTGTATCAAAGTTTATATCAATTAATTTTCTTAGCTTCTTTTTTACTTTTTCACCCAGTCTTTTGTAGACAAGAAACATTAGATCTCTTTATTTTCATTCTATCTACAAATTCCATGTCCTTACCAATCAAGTTTCCTACATCCAAAGTCGCTAGGAAAATCCTACTCTAGTCCAAACTAGCTTCTTTAACCACACTCATCAATGGAATCGAAACCATTGCTTATTTCTCTCTCTTCTTTTTTTTTTTGGATAGATAAGGTAAAATTTTATTAAGAGAAATCAAATAGCTTTGCATGAGAGATACAAGGCCCGCTAGGACCTCCCTAACTAAAACATTATGGCATCCCACTCTAACACCCAATCACTAAATTTTAAATTAGAAAAAGCTGGGACTGTACAACTCCAAGAAAAGAGGATGGGAACTATCATATCTGCAGTATTCTCCGCTGATAGGAATTGGTCTTCAAAGATCCTCCAATTTCTTTCCCCCCACAGACACCAGCACACTAAAAAAGGCAACCACCTCCAAATCACCTTCCTTCTCTGCGAGAAACCATCTCCTTTAGAATGACTCCATTCCCATATAAGCGCCTGCATTAAGGGAGGTTGCACCCACCGAATGCTAAACATGTTCCAACATCGACCCCACACCACAAAAGCATACTTACAATGCAAGAACAAATGATCACACGACTCCTCAAAACACATGCAACACCAGTTTGCTAACGGAATTCTTCTTGCTTGAAGTAAGTCCTAGGTAAGAGGCTTCCCGAAGAATAAGACCCACATGAAGAAGGCCACCTTAGACTTTCACAAGAAATATGAAGGAAAGCGAGTGCCTCCATTAACGATCAGAGCTTTATCAATAGAAGACACTGAAAAGTTCTTGCTAGAGTCCCCCATCTAGACCCGTTAAGTCTTCAATAAAGCTGTTCAACCTCATTCTTTCAATGGTTTGCATCAAGACAGCCACCTCCCCTATCTCCCAATCATTCAACCTTTGTATTAAATGCAATTGCCAACTTGAGACTTTGTCTGCATGATTAAAATGATCCTTTACAAAGCCATCCTTTTTACCTGCAAGTTGATATATTGTTGGGAAATCCGATTCCAAAGTTCTATCACCACACCAAACATCTTTCCAAGATTTCATTGTATTGCCTCTGCCCACTCTAAGGATGATTTTATAGCGGAAGGATTCCCACACCTTGTAAATCCCCTTCCACAATTCACAACCATACGCACCTTGCGGCATCCTATTGTCCCACCCCATATCAGTCGTCTTTGTTGTAATTACCCTACATCATAATATATCATTTTCAGTAGAAAACCTCCACAACCACTTCTCTAGCAATGCTCTATTTAGAACCCCCACTAACCGAATACCCAGCCCCCATTGTTCCAACAGCCGACAAACTTTGTTCCAACCTACTAAGTGCAATTTTTAATCCCCATCAAAAGAGTCCCATAAAAAGTTGCATTGAATCTACTCTAATATATCCAAAACCTTTTTAGGCTGGGAAAACATCAATAAAATACACACCGAAAGGTTAGATATAACGCTCCTTAGCAGTGTAAGCTTACATCTTTTAGATAGATAGAGCCATTTCCAAGTAGCCAATCTTTTTTCAAACTTTTCAATCATCAGGTTCCATAATAACTCTTTGGACATGTAATTGGCGGCCCCTAGCGGCAAGCCTAAATATGTCAACAAGCTAATGTCAAAAAGCTACCCACCTGACATCACATAATATTCGCCATCTCTCCTATATTTAGGCATTCCCCAACCTCTAGGATCTTGCTTTTACTTAGGTTGATTCTCAAACCTGAAGCTATCTCGAACAACAATAAAATACTCCGTAAATTCCTCATGTGCTCTGCTTCGGACCTTAAGAAAAAAAGTGTATCATTTGTAGATTGAAGGATAGAGATAACCAAACCATTGGAGCCTATCATCCATCCCCCTAATAAACCCGCTTCCTCTGCTTTAACAATCAGTCTACAAAGGGCTTCCGTCACTAGGATGAAGAGAAACGGTGAGAGAGGATCACCTTGTCTCAGGTCTCTACTTACTCTCAAAAAACCTTTCAATGCCCCATTCAACAAAATAGAGAAAGAAACAGATGAAGTGCAAACTTGAATCCAATTTCTCCATTCTTTCTCAAAACCCATCCTGTCTAAGACACTGGCTAGGAATCTCCAGTTGACATGGTCATAGGCTTTCTCCATATCCAACATACTATCCAAGAATCTCCAATTGACATGGTCATAGGCTTTCTCCATATCCAACTAACATATAACCCCATCCCAATTCTTCTTCCTCTATTCATCTACGACCTCATTGGCTATAAGGGAACAATCGATGGTATGCTTACCTTTAACAAAAACATATGTGATCACCTCATCCATAACACCCTCCAACCTTCGGGACAAAACTTTAGCCAAAAGCTTGTACATACTACCCACCAAGCTAATCAGTCTGAAATCTCTGATGTCCATTGCGGCTTTCTTTTTAGGAATTAGAGAAACGAATGAGGCGTTCAAACTACGACACCATGTTGCATTCTTGTGGAAATCCACCATGACTTCCATCACATCCCTACCTATGACATCCCAAAACTCCACATAAAAATTTGTTGGAAAACCATCCGGAACCAGCGCTTTATCCTCCTTTAAGGATCGAAGGGCTGCCACCACTTCTTTTGATTGGAACGGCCTCTCCAACCACTGTTGAGAAATCGGAGAAATCTTTCTAAACATTAGACCATTAAGCATAAGACGATAAAGGCAATCTTCCTTAAATAAAGACCAATAGAAATCCACCACATGGTTCTGCAAGGATCTACTATCCTCTATCCACTAGCCATTCACCCTTAACTTTTTGATGTTGTTCTTCAATCGGTTGTTAGTCGTTTTATGAAAAAACTTGGTATTTTTATCACCCTGGTGGAGTCAAGTGACCCGAGATTTCTCTCTTCAACTGATTTCCTCCCTACAAACCCAATCAACATGATCCTTCTTTTCTCTAAGATCCTTTTCCATTTGAGACAAACCTGTGAGTTGCTCTTTCTTATCCAACTCATCCAAAATCTTTAAATAGTCATTCTTACATTTCTCTACTTTACCAAACTCGACTATATGCCAAATCTTCAGAGACACTTTCAAAGCCCGGATTTTTCAGCTAAAAACAAAGCTAGCTGTTCCAGAGAACCGGAAAGATTCCCACGACTTCTTAACCTTCTCTTTGAAACCCGGAACCTCCATCCACATAAGCTCAAATAAAGCCCCTCCTTTCTCTCTACAAATTAAATTAAAAAAGAAAAGAAACTTCTTAAAATAGCAACTAGACTTTCCTAAGACCCTTACCTAAGCTTTCTAACAAAACTTGCTAAAAACAAAAACATAAAAAAGAGCCAAAAATGTGGCCCCTCTTAGTGAAGTCGACCAACACTAATTTGGCTTAATAAAATATAAAATAAAACAGTAAAACTCTAATAAAAGGACTAAAACAGAAAGGGAACTCCGTCTTTGATGTGGCCAAAGTGTGCCACCATGGTCTTCACGTGTGGACCCCACTAAGCCCATGTATGGGTCTCACATTCCCTCCAATGTCTTCATCAGAATCAATGACAATATGCAATAACTCTTCATAATCATTGTTTGAAGTTATTCCCAACTAGCATAGTTCATATTTCACGTCTAATTATGACCTAGAAGAATCTTTGGGTTACAAAGGCATAAAGGTCTTGCTTGAGTAATAGTCAGACTAGAAATTGGAAGCTCCTTCATGCCTTCCAACCCAACCCCACAGCCTCAATTTGGGTGTAGTTAAAGATCTGCTGCTTGGAGCAAATAGAAAATAAATGTTCATTAGCACTACAAACATCTTCTTAGGGACTTCAGATGTACTTCACAAATAATTTCGAGAGTATACCAACCATTCTTTTGACAAAGTATCTCAACAAAAGCCTCATCTATAGTAGAAAATACTAAAGAGAAAGGTTGCTACAAATTTCAGGTTTCAATTTAAAAAGAATGGTGGATCGTGACTTATATTTCCAAAAGTTGACTGAGAAGATAATTTAAAGAATTCCATAGTGTGATCAGTCACACTATTATCTCCTTTCTGAATAATACTTAGGCAACAATTTCCCATTCATAGTTTGTCTAAATTCCCTCTAAGTAAGAATAAGTCCATGATTGTACCTATTATGAGTCTCCATTTGCTCCTTCCACCATATGAGATCATATCCCAGAAGTCTTGTCAATGTCAAAGATACTTCTCTTGGGCTTCTTCAAGAATGGCTTTATAGACAAAAACATTCTCGATGTTGATAACCCAGTCAAGATGAACCTTTGGATTAAGGTCAGAAATTTGGTGGTTTCATTTTAAAATTGAAGTCTCGTTTATTGTTGTACTTCTGATTAAGCATATAGTTAGACTCCATCCAAGAAGAAGAAGAAGAAGATCCAGTTCCAAAGGTGTAGGATCAATAGGATCACTGTCATTGATCGTCACGAGCTGCTCGACTGGTTAACCTTGGTTCTAGACCAGCAAGTTCATTATAATGATCCATCAGTATATATATACATCACTCCTAGTTGTATTATATAGTATTCACAAAGAGGATCCTTATCCCCCCTTCTCTTCTTGCTAGTAGCAGAAGTTTTGGGTGGAATGTTAGGCCAGGCAGCAAATAGCAGGCTAATTAAAGGTTTTCAGGTGGGAAAAAATAATGTGACAGTATCTCACCTCCAATACGCGAATGACGCCCTAATCTTGTGCAACAACTCCCAAAGGCAAATCCATTTGTTGATATGCATTCTTCGGTGCTTTAAGGTGGTATTGAGATTGTGAACGAATCTTGCAAAAAGTTCTCTTGTTGTAGGAGATTTTAACAACTTGGACCAGCTTGCTGCGGATTTGGGTTGTAGAATTGGAAGACTCACTCTTACTTATTTGGGTATGCACCATGGGATTTCCATTCAAAAGGAAGGATACTTGGAGCCCAGTAATTGACAAACTCCGAAGGAGGTTAGTTGGACAGAAAACGTTATATATATCAAAAGGAGGGAGGGTCACTTCGATAAAACCAGTGTTGTCCAGTATCCCAGTGTACTTCTTGTCCCTCTATGTGGTTCCAAAGCAAGTGACCCAACAAATTGAAATGCTTCAAAGGAATTTCCTCTAGAAAGGAGGAACTAATGAGACATGAGAGGGGTCAACACTTGGTAGCTTGGGAGACGATTTGTACTCCAAAAGATAAGGAGGGCTCGGGATTAGAAGGGTGGAACTCATGAATAAAGCTCTTTTATTCAAATGGATTTGAAGATTTGGCCTATAGGTGGAGAGCATATGGAGAATGTTGTGGCTTCAAAATATGGGATCCTTAATGATGGAGAACCAAGACAGCCTAGGGGTCTATTGGGTTAAGACAATGGTGGGGTCTAATGAAATTCTATAATGAATATAGGGATGGCTTGAGGTGGGCAGTCAGGAATGGACAAAGAACGGCCTTTTGGGAGGATAAATGGTGTGGTAACACACCTCTTAAGCTGGATTTTTCAACAATATATTCATTGGCAGCAAACTCCCTCACAATGGTGGCAGATTATGTGGACTTTTGCATGTTAGACCCTCTTGGCAGCCCATACTTGATGCAACATGCATGTAGGTTAGGGGATGTGTGCTCAGAAGATAGCAATAAAATTGATAAAATAAATAAGAAAAATAAACAAGATTCCTACTCACCATTTTACAGGCAAATTCAGATATATCTTAAATTAGGCTCAATACGCAATAGAGGAATTAGGGTTTACAAAATTAATAAACCAGTAAAGACCAAATTAATATGCTTGGATTATTAGTAAGATACAAAAATTTAATTATAAAAATTAGGCCAGGCCAAAAAAAAAATGTCTAAATTATGTCAAAATCAAGGAAATAGGCCAAATAACTCCAAGGGTGGTCTGAAAGAGCTAAAGATGAATTCATTGACATTTATTATCAATACCAATAATTTAGGGAAGCTTTGTTTGGGTCAGAAAATAAAAGCCTCAGTCCCATGCCTTATGCCAAAAGTGTCTACTGTTAGAAATTTGAAAAGAGAACCAAATAGGAGAATAAATACCCAAATATGATGTCGAATGTCTCCTTGGTGATGTTGAAGATCTTTGCTATCAATGCCCAGGACCGGAAAATCAAATTTAGGGATTTCTCAAATTTTCAAAATTTTCTCTCTTCTCCAACAAGTGCCCGCCAGCCAAAAAAAAAAAAATTCAAAAAAGTGGGGCCTACTAGCTAGTCGCCTAAGAGTTCTTGACCTCCAGAATAATTCTCATGGACAAAATCCAAGGCGTGAGAGAGAACCCACCAATCTCATGAGAACACTCAATAGGCTGTATTCATGCCTGGTGTGGGAGAACTCAAGTGGCATTTATTTAACTAATGTTTTTTTTCTGCAGTTGGAGCATACAAAGAGGATCGTCCAAGGATGTGAATCATCTTGGAAAAACCAAAACCTCTAAAGTTGCTGCCATGAGTGAGTATTGTTCAATCTAATAGAAACACAGAAAATCTTTGTTTCACGCCTAGTACCTACTAAATCTAATAGGATGCTTTTGAAGCTTAGAAATTTCAATAGGTAATCACTTCATCTTGGATCATCCTAGGGTGTAGCACATCCTAGAGAACTCGAACCAGCATAATCTTCGACTATTTGGAGCTACTGTGTGATCTCCCAAAAATACTCCAGATGCTGATTTCATGCTAAGGAATAAGACTCTCCTCTAGAACTTGCTTCAAAGTCAAAATTGAAGCTGGCTTTCACTTTTATGATGGTCGTCCAACACTAATAGATGCTTTGGAGTTGATGCCTTGCTTAAAAACTAGATCGTGAAAATCTGGTGACGATTCTCTTGTGAATTATTGGTTTTCAGCATAATAAAAAAACCTATAAAATAAATTGAAAAGGAAAAGAAAAGAAAAGGACAAGAGGACCTTTAACCCAAGGGGAAGGGAGTGGCTTCCACTATTAGCATTAAACTAGGTGGGGGCCTAGACCTATTCTAGGGTTTTAGGGTTCTTCAACCTGTGAAAGAAAAAGAGAAAGGAACCATACGTTGGAGATAATTCAAAACTTTATTCAATATTTCATAACTTCAAAGGACAAACCGTGAGGTATAATAAATAAACACCCTCACGGCTAGGTTATTACAACTAAAATAGAAATTGGACTAAAACAGTCCAACTACACCTATCACATTTACCAAAATACCCTTCTACTATAATAAATAACAAAAACCCTAAAGAAATAACTCATGACCAAACTACCCTCAAAACATGTCCCCCTACAAATAAATACTCAATAAATAAAATAACTAAAACTAAGGAAATAAAATAAACCCGAATCATCCCTAGAAGTCCCTGGTCATGATAGCTTCATCAACTCTTCCCTCCTGGGAAAGAGTCGCCTCTGATGATAAACGGCTGCGGTACTGTCCCAGAACAACACTATCAATCCGTCATAGTTCGCTCTCTGTCACTTAAATACTATCAATCTCTTATCGGTCTTTCCACTTGACGAGATATCTCTAATAACCTCCCCGTCGAGTAGAAATGATCTAATTCTCTAACATGACCTCAATCTCCTCCCTACAAGTAGTAACTGATGGCAGTAATGGTAAAGGCTGGGGAGACTGAATGGCTAAGGTTTGAGTAACTGCAAAAGGCTAAGGATCGAGTATGGAATAGCTATGATAGAGTACAAGAATCTCAACAAAAAAAGGTAGGGCTAATCTCCAAGGTAGTCGGAATATCCAAAACATATATATTAGGTCTAATAATGTTCAGAATTTTGTAAAGTCCCAAACTCCTCTCATGCAATTGAACCACAACTAAATCACCAACCTGACAGTCGCAATGCGAATAGTGCAAATCAACCGATCATTTATATTTCTCATTATTCATAACAATTCTATACCTAATCTCCTGTTGTGATGAATGAAAATGCAATGCCAATACAGATGCAGATTCAAAGGGACAACGAAATGCAAGCATAGATATGAAGTCTACAGGAACCCTAGGTCTCCTAAATAGGACAATCTCTAACAAACTCATGCCAGTTATCCTATTGACTGAACTAATGTGTGCAAACCCTGAAGTACACAGAACACTATTCCATGTCCTAAGGTTCTCACCAACCAAGCATCTTAGTAAAGTCTCTAAGCTCAGTAAAGGACCATGACTCTTGATTCCATCTCAAGACACCCATCAGTAAGTGGATAGTAGTAATCATGTGATAATTGGCCACCCAATACATCCTTCATTTTCCATAGCACCTTCCAGAAATAGCTAAAAGCTAAATCTCGAAGAGGTCCTAGGGAAATGAATACCCTAGAAGTATGAACCACTTCTTCAATGAATATGTCTAGTTTGGGCACAAATGGTTATCTGTCATGTAAAAGACACAACAGTGTTAGTGAGAATGTTAGACTCAAGCTCAAGATCAATAAATCCAATCACTGTAATCACTATGGGTACACTTAACTAGACCTCTTGAACCTCTTGAACTACATGAATCTCCTGGTCAGTATCAGGGTCAAGGTTGGGCACAGTAGAACTAGATACGTAGACCTCTACAGGTGTATCATGGTCAGGGTCAGGCACAACAAAACTAGATACCAAGGTCTCTACAGATATATCATGGTCAAGATCAAAGATAACAAAAGTTGATACTAAGGTTGCTATAGAGTCGCTCTCCTGAACTCCTTGAACCTCCCAGTCAAACTCCAGAGACTCTGACTTATCATCACTCGAAGCCTCAAGAAGATCAACAATCTTATCGACATCATCCTCATCGTCACCATGTACCTCCATCACAAAAGGGTCATATGACTCATCAGCCTCACCCCATCTAATGACTGATCCTCCTGTGACTCAGCCTAGGGTACAGTGTCTAGTAGAAACAAAGAATGCTCCAGTTGACTAGGAAACTGTTTAAGAGTAGGGTCAGATCTAGAGGTGTTAGGACCTAGTGTAGATGGTTGTCCACCACTAGGAACTCTTGACCTATCATCATCATACCTGGGGTCTAACCCCCAATTCTCCATGGCCTGGGTTATCCGGTAGACCTGCTCTAGTGTGACAATGTAGTAAGATATGAATTCCTTTTTAATCTCAGGTCCAAGTCCCTCTTTAAATCTAGTGATGGTCGTATCAGCCATCTTATGGACTCCACATCTCAATCTAATATCCTCAAACTGCGTGATGTAGTCTACTACACTAGATGAACCCTAGTGAACTACATTGTACTGCTCAAAAAGTCAAATCTCATAATAACGTGGAACATATCTCTCTCTGAGCTTACTCTGCATGACTACCCAACTAGGAATGGATCGTTCATATCTCCGATAAATCTCTTGCTTAACTGACTCCTAGTAGAGTTAAACTAACCCAACCAATTTCACCTTAGCAAATTTAACTTGCCTGTGAGAGGAGATATCACACCAGTCAAAGTATTGGTCCATCTCTTTAACCTAATCCAAGAAGTACTTAGGATCTGACCATCCATCAAAAAAGTATACACTAACTCTCATGAATCCCTGGCTTGAATGGTGGTCTTGAGCATGATCCATGTGAGCTCCTCTCCCCTCCTAAGAATCACTCATGGTGTGGGAGAACAAGTTCCTACGGATCTCCATGATCTGATTCAGCTTAGCTGTCATCTGCTCTTGTCTATTCTTGGTGCTCGCATCTACGCCGCAAGCCAACCTATCTATACTCCTTACTAGGTCTCTAAAGGCTAGGTCCTAAGTGATTGGGGAGTTGATCTTCTCTTAGGGACATCTTGGGTATGCTAACCTAGCCTAGACCAAGTGGACATACACCAAAGGACTAGGAATAGTGAAACCACAAAACTTCCTAAAAAATGTACGGACTCTAAATAAAAAAATTTCTTCTTAAAAAAATAAAAATTAAAAATCTAAATGCGGAAAATTACCTGAGTATGCTAAATAAGATTAAAATATGCAATGCTATGAAAAAGAAAATAAAATATGCAATGCTATGAAATGGATTAAAAAAAATTTTAAATAAAATAAAATACGTAAAAATGCAAACTAGCCTACCATGCATAGACTACACCTAACATACAACCTATAGGTAATAGGAACCCTAAACCTAAGCTCTGATACCAAATCTGGTACATCATGCATGTAGGTTAGTGGGTGTGTGCTTAGGAGATAGCAATAAAATTGAGAAAATAAATAAGAAAAATAAACAAGATTCCTACTCGCGTTAGCGGGGGCCTCGTGCACTGGGCCGCCCCTAAAGACCTAATTAATATGCTTGGATTATTAGTAAGATACAAAAATTTAATTATAAAAAATTAGGCCAGGCAAAAAAAAATGCCTAAATTATGCCCAAATAAGGGAAATAGGCCAAATAACTCCAGGGGTGGTCTAAAAGAGCTAAAGATGAAGTTATTGACATTTATTATCAATACCAGTAATTTAAGAAAGCTTTGTTTGAGTCAGGAAATAAAAGCCTGAGTCCTACGCCCTATGCTAAAAGTGTCTACTGTCAAAAATTTGAAAAGAGAGCCAAATAGGAGAATAAATACCTGAATCTGATGTTGAATGTCTCCTTGGTAATATTGAAGATGTTTGCTATCAATACCCAGACCCGAAAAATCAAATTTGGGGATTTCTCAAATTTTCAAAATTTTCTCTTCTCTGGTAAGCGCCACTAACCAAAATAAATAAATAAAAAATTTCAAAAAACTGGGGCCTACTAGCTGGTTACCCAAGAGTTCTTGACCTCCAAAATAATTCTCGTGTACAAAATCCAAGGCGTGAGAGAGAACACTCAACAGGCAGTATTCACGCCTAGTGTGGGAGAACTCATGTGGCATTTATTTGACTAATGTTTTTTTCTGCAGTTGGAGCATACAAAGAGGATCGTCCAAGGATGTGAATCATCTTGGAAAAACCAAAACCTCCAAAGTTGCTGCCATGAGTGAGTACAGTTCAATCTCCCGGAAAGACAGAAAACCTTTGTTTCATGCTTGGTACCTACTAAATCTATAGGATGCTTTTGAAACTTAGAAATTTCAGCAGGTTATCACTTCATCTTCAATTGTCCTAGGGTGTAGCACATTCTAGAGAAGTCGAACCAGCAAAATCTTCGACTATTTGGAGCTACTGTGCAATCTCCCAAAATACTCCAAATGTTGATTTTATGCCTGGGAATAAGACTCTCCTCTAGAAATTGCTTCAAAGTCAAAACTGAAGCTGGTTTTCACTTCTATGATGGTCGTCCAACACTAATACATGCTTTGGAGTTGATGCCTTGCTCAAAAACTAGATCATGAAAGTCTAGTGACGATTCTCTTGTGAATTGGTGGTTTTTAACATTAAAAAAAACCTGTAAAATAAATTGAAAAGGAAAAGAAAAGAAAAGGAGAAGAGGACTTTTAACCAAGGGGAAGGAAGTGACCTCCACCACCAACGTTAAACTAGGTGGGGGCCTAAACCCATTCAAGGGTTTTAGGGTTCTTCAACCTGTGAAAGAGGAAGAAGAAGGAACCATATGTTGGAGACAATTCAAAACTTTATTCAATATTTCATAACTTCAAAGGCCAAACCTTGGGGTATAATAAATAAACACCCCCACGGCTAGGTTATTACACCTAAAATAGAAATTGGACTAACATAGCCCTCCTACACCTATCACATTTACCAAAATACCCTCCTACTACAATAAATGACTAAAAAAACCCAAAAAAAGAACTCATGACCAAACTACCTCAAAACATGTGTCCCCCCTACAAATAAAGACTCAATAAATAAAATAACGAAAACTAAGGAAATAAAATAAACCCGAATCATCCCTAGAAGTCCTTGGTTATGATGTCCTCGTCAATCCTTAGGCAACAGGATTTTTTGATTGGTAGATTGAAGGCATTGTTTCTTTATTAGAAAGGCTAGGGGAGGCTTGTGTGGATCCGAACCAGACAAGCAGACAGATATAGGTAGAATGAAATAATGAGAGCTTTACAGTTAAATCTTGTGCATTGGATGGACAATTCTAGTG
>JAOXJP010247065.1:0-22471 GCA_025762735.1 Platanus orientalis | reverse complement strand
CTGTTATGCATAACCTGCACTCCTTCCCTTTCCAGCTTCTTTCAACATCAAACGTTTTAGCTTCCACTTGAATAATATTCTTCATTTTAGCTTCCATTAGAGATCCTATTAGTGGAGTTCTTTTCTTGCAACCTTACCAGGCATTCTAAGCAAAGACATATCTGTCGATTTAGTAACTTCTAACATATTGGAAATGAAAAAATACTGTAGCGCACAAAAAAAAACAGTTCGGGAGCTCAAGTGCTCAACTGATTGATGCAGCAGCCCTCCTTTGGCTAGAAGAGCACCATCCTATTTGGAAGCCTAATGGTTTTGAGTTTAGAAAGTCAATGCTTTAATGGTTTTGAGTTTAGAAAAGTCTTGGGTAGCAAGTAAGCTAGTAGTTTAGGAGTTTCTAAGTTGGTTTATTGTTATTTTCTTGAGTTTGTGAGCCTATATATAGGGCTGCACATTTTTGTATTGGTATGATGAAACTGGTTTCTTGCTCTCCATGAGTGGTACTCTACTTCTTCCAGTTTTTTGTACCTAAACTTGAACCCATGGATGGTGATGTCCAAGGGCTTGTAAGGTAAGTGATTACCCACATCCAGGTACTACTACTTCTCTTATTTTTTTCTTCTCCTTCTTCTTTTTCTTCTTTTCATTAATTTATCTTGATTAATTGCTGATATAATGAAACCACAAAGCTTTCCCTCATTTTTCCTTGGTTTTCCATTATAAGAATCCTAATACCCATAACCCAACCCACTTGGCAGCCTCTTAAATCCTTTCCTCAATTTTCTGCACATCAGAAATACCCCCTTCTGTTATACTAAACCCTGCTGTACATTATCTGGAGATATCCTCTGTGATCCCTAATGGAAAATCAAAGAAATATAACCTCTTGACCTGCGGCAGTACCTATCCAATCATGGCTGCTGGACCATTGATTTCTACTGGAGTTAAAGTCTCAGAGAACATTGCTATTGTTGTATGGAACAACAGATTAGTACCAGATCACAGCCCCTGTTATACACTTCTATTCACCATCAACTCAGCAACCTGTTGACCCATTAAAACTGTTAAAGCAGACCCAGAAATTCTGTGCTGATCTTTGTGCTTGTACCCCTGTTCCACAACCTCTACTAGTCTGAAAATCAATTCAGAATTATCACCCTCGAGACCTACTTATAGCCCCTTCTTGAACCCTATGAACCTGTTGTGATGAACCTGTTGTGATCAGCCCTAACCTGAACCAGTAAACCTTTGTTATAATCCTACTATTATTCACTGATTTCAACCCCTATTTTATCCCATTCTGAACTCTTAAATCTCTGCTCATATTGACCCTGCTGTGCAGCCTTAATTTTACCCATCTGGACCTTCCCCTAAACCTGTGTAATCCCTAATAAAACCCTGTTTAACCATTGTAACATCTTGATGTTCCATATTCTTTCCAGCTTTGGTTTACCCTGTGTAATCTCTGTGTCCCCCTTTCTGTAGACCACAGTTCAGCCTATGATTAATCCATAGTTCACCCACTGTTCTCCCTGTTTAATTTAGTTCTTTGATTCACTTCATTGAGTGGTGCTGCATCAATTTCGTTAAAAAGCACTCTTAGGGGCCTAACCTCACATCAAGTATCTTCTCATAATTTAATATCCTCACTCAACCCAAGATCAAATCTAATATTCATTTCCGAAACTCCTCTCATCTATTAACAATTGATTTCCAAATGCCTAGCCCATGCCCTCTGCGAACCTCCTTAGGATCCCAAACAAAAGTCCTCCCATATTTTTCTACTATCACTCTTCTCCAAAAAAAAATATGTCTATCCCGAAGCACCCAACCCATTTTCCCAAAAGAGCCCTCTTATGACATCAAACCTGTCTTATTCCTAGTTCCTACACCTTCACACTCTGCCAGACGACTAACTACATTCCAATCTACCAAATGATAGTTCCTTGAATCCAGACTATTGTTCCACAATAAATTTCTGAACATTTTTTCAACCTATTAGCTATCGATGGCTTGACGCTAGGATTGTGAAAAGGAACATGTAATAGTTCGCATGCCTACCAAGGAGCTTTTGATGAGGATCAAACTTCCTCCTTTTGAGAACAGTGATGCTAATGCAGGAGCATATTTTGTAAAGAAAAAGAAAATAGAAAACCATGGATAGCCTCCATGTGTGGTCTAGTAGAATAGATTTTAACTTTAATTTGTAGGATCTTTTTTGTAATTTCCTAAGTTTAGGGGGCCCTAGTAATAAGGAAAAGTTGCCAAAAGTTTATGGAGTCTTATGGGAGCATGACAGCCTCTTTTGTGGCCCATTTAAAGTTTAAAATTTGAAATTTTATGGGTCCCACAAGAGTTGGTCGTACAGCTCAATATTTTCCAAGATGAATTTTGAGAAATTTGCAAGCCCACAAGAGCTGGACAACAGCTCCTTTAATCTCCAAGATATTGGAGAATCTGGTGGAGATCTTGAGGGGTCCACAAGGCCAACTCTCAACCCCTAGTTGTTTCACACATTAGGAGTCCTATTTAGAATAAAATTCTTATCTTTAGTAGTTGTTTTAGTTTAGGAAGTTCAATAAATATGGAGTCCTAAACTCTAGGTATTTGATTAGAATTTGAATTCTTTTATTTAAAGTATGTAAGCCTATTTAAAGGCCAACAGTTTCAATGAAATTCAGTGAATTGAATATGGAATTTTAGCATGTCGTGTGCGACCATGGTTGCCGACCAATAGCCTCCTCTCTCCCCTCTTCTCACGCAAAGAGGTAAGTGCTTCCCTCCTCTTCTTTCTTCTTCTCTCTTTTCTTATCTCTTTCTTTCTTCTTTCCTCTCTTCTCCTCTGTTATCTCTCTGTTAATATAACAGTCCCATAGAAACTCCTCTTATCATCTCACGATCATCCCTCCCTCTCCTCTGTTCAGTCACCAATCTTTCCCTATCAGTCCCAGTTTTAAACCAAACCTGTCCCAAAATACCCACTGTTTTACCCATATTCTTACCCTGTTTCAGACCCCTGTTCTGTCAAACCAATCATCCCTTTTCTGTCCCACAGAACAGCCTCTGTTCTGTCCCAATCAAGCCTACAGTTTCCCCTTGTTTTACTTTTAATCACCCGCAAGCCTAAACTGAACTCCATATTTCTACTGTTCATTCTAACCTATTTCCTGCATCAGATGCCTTAAAAAAATCAAGCCTTCTAAAGACTCTTACCACCACAAGCTCCCAAACTTTAGAATTGAAATTAAAACCCAAAGGCAGCCCTAGATAGAATGAGGGGAAGTCACACTCAACCCCAAAACAGCCTCCAAACTTCTCAAAATATTGTGAATATAACAAAATTGATGAATAGATACATCACAAAGAAATTGATTATGTAACCTGCAAATTGGAGGTAAAAAATCCTCAGATCTTCCGATCCCGCCTCAAAACCTGCAATGAAACATTCTACACTCCACTAATCATCTGGTTTAACAGTTCCGTAACCATAATAAACAAAAAAAAAAAGTGGGTCTCTTTGTGGTAAGCCCCTATAACTCCTAAAATATAATGCAAGACTCCAATAAACCAGGATCAAAAAATAAATTGGTTTGACACACACCTTCATCCAATTCCTCCATTTAGCCCCCCAAACCCATCCTACCAAGGACATAATCTAAGAATTTCCAATTTAAATATCATATGCATTTTCCAAAATCTAGTTTGCATAGGAAGCCCTCTCTATTAGATCACACTCATTAGCAATCAGAACACCATCTAATATTTACCTTCCAGACAAACTCTTTGCAGATGGGATATGAGGTTTGCCATAATCGGCTTTAACCACTGAGCGAAAGTTTTTGCTTTTTTTTTTTTTTTTTCCTGTTTACTTGTAGACATTGCTTAGCAAACTAAGGGCGGCCCAGTGCACGAGGCTCCCACTAACGTGGGGTCTGGGGAGGGCAAGATGTATGCAGCCTTACCCCCATTTCTGGAGAGGCTGTTTCCATGACTTGAACCCACGCCACCAGGGACACTAACGGTAAGCCTTAAGGTGTGGCATGTGTCTGTAAATATGACATGGTGTCTGGCAGAGCCACATTTTAGAAAATGAAATCCCTTTTACATTGGTCACCACACCTATGCATTATTCATTCCACTACAGGAAACAGAAGCCTCTTTGAATACTAAATGACAAGATAGATTTGGTGCTATTGGATCATGATGCTTACATGGTGGTATTAGAATACTCTTGGATTGATTTATATCTTCTTGCACTCTCAACGAGCATTTGTAGTTCTATTCTTTATGGACACATCTCTCCATGTTAACCACCCTTTTTTTATTGATAACTTTATTCCCATATTTTTCATTTGTTTATACTCTTAAAATTGTTCAACATGCCATTTGCTGTAGTTTTCATGGCATTGGTCATAAATTAGTAGGTCTGTTCTTCCATTCCTCTTTTTCTGTCCCTCATTTGTTTTTCTTCATTTCTCTTGTTAATCTTTAAATATTGCTATCCTCTGATAGGGGACCCTTTGTCTCTCTTATTTCTTTATATATATATATTTCCCCGGATTTTTTTTGACAAAATATGGTTGCTTAGAAAATGAATTGTGATAATTATTTTCTTTGATCGCAATTTGTTAAGCCATTCGTAGGAGAAAATGGCATTATAGTTGGTGAGAGATATGCCAAAAAGGTCTGCTTGGCCACTGAGATGGCATAATCATTTTATGATACTTATCACCACTGACCCTGACTCTGTATTTCTGTTATCCTCATGTTGCTTGTGGACAGTCTGCCAAAGGTGTGAGAGATGCAAGATACTAAATATAGAGTTAGTGTACCCAAGATTTTGTCTCTTGAGATAAAGGCTTTACAGGGGTGAATGATTACTTTAACAAGTGTCAAAGTTCTTTAGAAGAGCTTAGAGCCATCGTTTTATTAGGTTTGACTTATTTACTCTCCTCAAACTTGTGGTTATTGAGACTTGCCCTGCTTTTCTAAATTTCTTCCCATATTGAATTTTGAGTGAGGTTATGTGGTCTTCTTTTCTTAAGTTCTCAATAATTAGAAGATGACAATGTTTGCTTGCACTTTGGTCCAACATGCTAGTTGAAAATACCAACCAAAAACTTATGATGTATGGGTATCCAAAAACTATGCCATTAATAGTCATGCGGCTTCCTTGAAGCTTTATGAAGCAATATCATCACTTATTTATTTTTATAAAGCTTTGGGACTTCTGTGCATCCATTGTGAGAAAAACTAGATACGTAGTTGATGCTCCATTACTCATCTTGTTTTGCTTCTGATTACTGATTGAATAATTTCAAAGTGGGGAGTTGTGGTCCATGCCCATCCCATAGCTAGTTTTTTCATTATATGATTGGTTTTGGCAAGGCTTCCCTCAATCAGATGTGTAATGTAAGATGCATTTTAGATGTTTTGGGGTGGCTTTTGGATTCATATAAATTTTGGGAAGAGTGAGGTCATTGGATTTGGGGAGGTGGAAGACATAGAAATTGATAATTGTTGTGAAGTCAGGTATCTTCCCACTACATATTTCATACTTCCTTAAGATAAATAGTTCTCAAAAGCTCTTTGGGACGTTGTTTTGGTGAGTTTGGATTTTGGAACAAGTTTTTTTTTTTTTTTCAACTCAGGGTTAAACCAACTTGGAAAAGAGCTCCCTTTCACTGCTTTTGTCTTGCCACATGTCCCTCTTCAAAATGCCGAAAACCATGCCAGTTGGTTTGAAAGGATATGGAGAGGCTCATGAAAATGAAATTCAGAAGGGAAAATGTGACCTTCAATTCTTATCATATGATCATGAGGCCTTGCTGCCTATGGTTTCAGATACAGACAACCATTTGTAGAATACTCCTATATATGCTACCAAATGTGCCAAGAATGCTTTTTTTTTTTTTTCTTGCACCTTTTTCTCTCTTGACAATCCTGTTGCTGCTCATGCATCCCTGTGTGCATTTCAGTGTCATATAAACCTTGGGAAGAGTGGGGTAATTTGATATGGGAAAGTGGAGTATGAAATCAGATATCTTCCCACTAGATATCTCAGGCTTCCTATGGACACAAATTCCTTCTTAAAAGCTCTTTAGGTCCTGGTTGTGGGGAGTTTGGACTGTATTTCTGAACCGGGGATTGAATCAATTTGATAGAGAGCGTCCTTTCACAGTTTTCCACTTGCTACACGTCCCTCTTAAAAATGCTAGACTGTACTAGTTGGTTTGAAAGGATTTAGAGAGGCCTGCTATGGAATTGCAATTCAAAAAGGAAAACGTGAACTTAAATGTCTAACTTATGATTATTATGAGCAAGAGCTGCCCATGTTTACAGATGCAATCAATCATATTCACTGAATGAAGCCAAGAGTGTTTTTAATATTTTCACACTCCTTTTTCACTCATGACAATCCTGTTGCAGCTCATATTCATCCCATGTGTGTTTCAGTTTCATAAATAGCTTATAATAATATAAGTTTGTGGGTAATTGTGTGTTGTGTTTACTTGATTTTTCTAATGAACCATATTTGAACTTTCCCATCTTCTTGGATCAATATGGGATGTAATGTTGTAACATTTGTAAATTTCAGCAATTGAGATAATAATATAATGAGTATCAGTTCACATTTTTTCAATAATAAATTCTCATAAAAACTGAAGGTGCAACTGACTTGTGTTTATTGCTCTGTTCTTTTTAAAGCATGAAGCAAACACTTTCGAGATACAACAAGTGCCTGGATTGTTCTGAGGCTTCTTTGGTTCAATATGAGGCAGAGGTAGTGATTTCTTTTATACTTTCGACATGATTTCTCCCTTTTTCACTTCCATTCATACAATCAAAGGGCAAGATCTTTATATATTCCTCTAAAATTTTTCTCTTTGTTCTTTTTTAAATTTCTTATTGTGATAATCTTTTTTAATCACCCCCCTGTACGATGATATTTCAGTCATTAGATTGGTTTCTTTTCATTACAGCCTTGCTTTTGATCTAATTTGTAGAAAGACGTGGTTTGAAAAACCTTAACTAATAAAGTGTCTTAGGACAATGAATTGATTTTTAAAGCATTTATCAACACACGTCTTGAGGTACAATATAGTGACTTAAAATCTCTAAGCAAGTCTACAGGAAAACATATCTGTTTACAAAGATTAAATGTATTTTAATAATAATTTTGAGAAGGGTTTAAGCCAAAATCCTACCAATCAAACCAACCAAGAAGAAACAATTATAATTGAAGTAAAACAATCAAACCACAAGCACACCACAAGAAAACAAGATTTACATGGAAAACCCTAAATTGGGGAAAAACCATGGAGCCGTAGAGAAAGCTTCACTATTTGAGGAAGATTACAAGAGTTCTCCCTCAATCTCTCATAAACCACACTGTTTCTCACAATATTTTCACTCTCATAAACCCTAAACATCAATAGAGACCTTATTTAGACCATACAAGTTGATCCCACCATGAAACAAAGCTTTTTTGGTGTTCCACGGACTTTCCAAAATCTATCTCGCTGCCGTTGAATCGGTACCAGTCGGATTGATCCTGGTGCCTTGGATCAATTCGACACTTCTTTGATGCCAGTCGTCTGCAACCTGGTTTTTCCCGAATGTGTCCGGATCAATCCGACACTGCTGGAACTCGTTCTCTTGGTTCCTTCCGCTTCGGCTTGCATCAAACTCTACTCCAACAATAATGATAATGATGATGATGGTGATCATCACCATAATCATAATTAATCCTGTGTCATAGAATTGGAACATTGAGCCTGATCCGATTTTAAGATCTTAGATAACTGCCTCAATGATAAAGCCCAATTCGATTGGTTTCTCTTGGCAATGGTGGGATAAACCTTGTTGTCTACTTGATTTCCTTGAACCTAAAGTGCAATGCATTTTTGACCCAGACTTGTGGGGTAACGGTGAAAGAGTTTGGTTTTGGGAGGATGATTGGTCAAGGTTTGGAAAGCTTTATGACTTATATCCAAGACCCTATGAGTTTTATTTATATTTTTGGTTTCAAGCTCCCTATTTAGAAGGCTTTTGTTTTATAAAGAGTTATTATAATGCAGAACTCTCTTTTAATGGCTATTGACCCTAAGACCAGCAACTCTAGAGCGAGGAAAGAAGTGTTTCAAGGAATGTTGACACAGGGCCTGATCTGTCTCCAGTCCCCACAATCTTTTGTAGGGTCGAGTAGGAGTTATTTTTCTTTAGCACCTTATCTGGTGGTCCCACCATAATTTTAAAACTTAGACAATCTGATTCTGGGGTGTGGATCATCTGGGTCGGTTTGATCCCAATCTGAGGCCAATCAAGCATCTGCAGCTGAATTGTCTGATCCTGGATCTGGACTACTGGTCCAAGTTTTAATACCATGGGTCCCACAGACCCCGGATCAGAAACTTTATGTGCTCTCACATAAGAGGACTCATGTGGGGTTCCATTCCCCTAGGACAACTATAATAACTTTTATTTTTTCGTAATCATAATGAACGATGTGTATTTCTTGTTTATTTTGAAGATTGAGATTCCCTCTAACTGTCCTTTTCTATCTCCAAACAGAAGCAACAGTCTAAGGAGGTAAATGTTCTGAAAGATGAAATTACAAAGCTACAAAGGGCACACCTGTATGTTCTCTTTTAAACTTGTGTGTATCTGGCAGTATTATGTTATCATCTTTTAGAATATATGGCACCACCGTCTTGATTTCTATTGTTCTTGCCATTCGTATTCTGTAGGCAGATGATGGGTAAGGAACTGACCGGCTTGAGCTTAAAAGAATTGCAACACCTAGAACATCAATTAAGTGAAGGGATGTTATCTGTGAAGGATAGGAAGGTACTGCCAAAATATAAGAATCTGTACTTTCATAACTTGCTTCTTTTCTGTGTGAAGCAAAATTATTACATTAAATGTTTCTGTTCAGTACTACATTAATTGACATATGTTTTCATATGCATTAATTGGAAATTCTACTGTTTCAGGAGCAATTACTGCTGGAACAGCTTGAGCAATCAAGGTTACAGGTACGGTATTTATTTGGCATTTGATTCTGTTGATCTGATGGTTTCTTCTGAGGAAGTATGCTTCCCTTCAATTTTCTTTTTCTTCTTTGAAAATATGGCGAAAGGGAAAATAAGAATCACTCTTATATAAGATACAGGAATAGAGACTTTACTTAGACCTACTGATGTAGTATCTAATCGTTTCACAGCCCACTTGGAAAGCATCTAAGAGAGAGCTGTGACGGGAAAGGAGAAAGTCTATAAAAGAGTAATAACGTATACTGGTTAACAAATTATTATTATTTGGTGGATGGACAACAATTTATTATGTTTGACAGTAGGTCTCATATACTGTGCTTTGTTTCGTGGTCCATGTTATCAAATGGGAGAAAAAGATGAAAAATAAATCACCAATTTAACTGTGAAAAAAAGAAAATGCCATTTGCTGCATAGTACAAAAATCCCACGAAGTTCTGTATGCTACTACAGAAACGATATGATAAGGTGGTTTACATAGTTCCTTGGGCCATACATTATACCATCCGAAATATACCTACAAATTTCCTTTACTAAAGGTCCACAATTGAATTTCAATATCAAGCAATGTAATGGGATACATATGCTTGTTTTAAGGCCACTAAGATAATCCTGGACTGCTTCTAGCTTGGTGAAAATTATGTAGTAATCTTTCTCAAGATGTTGTTTGTATTAGGAGCATTCTCTTTCCTTCGAAGGGTTACTTGTCTATAGTGCTCTGCAACATATTATTAAATCTTCCTCCTGATCAATGTTCATGAGTGAACAATTCTCCCAGTTTTGTTATTTTTCATCATGCTTTTGTATTCCACTGTGCTATTCTATCTTAGCACAGATACCTGCAGCTGCATATTGTTACTTTTGTTTGTATTCTTGTTGCTATTTTGAACTGATATTGTAATATCTTCACTTCCATAATTATGAGTGATCAAAGCATAGGACTTTTATTAGATGGAATATGGCTGCCGTCCAGATTCCGTTGTAACTAGAAATACTGGTCGTGTTTTCAATTTATCTTACTTTTTTGGTAGGAAAGGAGAGATCCTTTGAATTGGGAGAATTCCTTGGGATATTAAATTCTTGCTGATATTTTTCTCTTAATCTCTTCTCCCTTTTTTATGCAAATGTTGTTTGTTTTATTGCAGTTTTCTTGAAAGAATGATCAAAGAAACATGAGGGACCCCTGATGTAGGATAGTATAGGGAAACCACAAATAAAAATAAGAAAGAAAGTCCAAAATTTGAATTCTGGAAAATCTGGGCAGTGGTATGAAATTACCAAAATACTCATGTCCATGCGTTAGAAAATTCTGTATTCTAACAGGGTGATTCTTGGGTTCACTTTGCACCGCTATTCCAAATTTGGATAAGTTTAGTTGTATGAAACTATATATGCAAGTTTGTTGTTTTTTGGGTTTATAGAAGGAAACCATAAATAGAAAAAGGAGAAAGAATAAAATAAAGAGAGAAAATATTACTTACTCATGGGGAGGAGAGAAGAGTGGGTATACCAAACCCAAGAGGATAGAGAATTGTGGGATACCACACCCACTTCATAGACACGTCTTATTTTTCAAATATTCATTTTCAACTGATTTACTTCATACGTAGAAGGGCCTTTAAATAGGCATTACATTGAGAATAAAATAAGATCCTATATTCTAGATCTTCTAACTAAAATAGATTTGCCAAATAATGAAAAAGTTCTTAAAAAAAGAAATCTTGATTGGTACAATACTTGGCTTGTTGACCAAGTTATTGAGCCTCATTAGATCATAAACAATCTCCCAAAATCTTCTAAGTAGAAGGGGCTATTAACTAGTCAGCATGGGCCCCACAAGAATCCAAAATATCTCCAAAATTTGGAGAATATTAGGGGCTGTCGACCAATTGTTTGTGGGCCCCATTCTGGCTAGTTTTAACAGGTCAAAAAGCATGGTTGTCGTGCACACCTAAAGATTCCTATAAATTTGGCAATTTTTTCCTTATTACAAAGACCCCCAACTTTAAATAATTATAGAAAAATCCCTAAAACAGAAAATAAAATCTAACTACTAGACACTCCATGGGAGACTATATATGATCTTCCAACTTCTTCTTCCTTGCATAATATGCTCCTGCATCAACTCCACAAAACCAATTTCTTGTCTATAGCATTGGGAAAGTGCACCCAGTGGCGGAGCCACATGGGGGCAGGAGGGGGCCATGGCCCCCCCAAACTTTATGTAACCCACTGAGGATACAAACCTCCCAAACTATACAAACCTCTCACTTATTATGCAAACAACTTTATGGAACTCACTGAATATATATATATATACAAACCTCCCAAAGTAGAAAAATCCCCACCTAAGCACAAACCACCTCCTACTTACGGTTATTACCCTGGTCACCCTCCATCACCCAACGAAGTGAATTGATATCGGTACAAATAAGAACTGTTGCTATCGGTTTCTTTACAATTTTGTTAGTGGTGCTACAACTAGCAAGTAAACGTTCTTAGTTCCTATATGTAGAGGTGTCAATGAGGCGAGCTGAGGTGAGCTCAGGTCGAGCTCGTCACATGGAGGCCAAGCTCAGGCTCGTAAAGGTAGGTTTGGGCTTGACTCTGCTGGGCTTGGCTTGTCAGAAAAAAAAAGCCTTGACAGCCTAATGGCGGATTAGCCATTTTGTCTTGTTTGAACATTACCATTGTCACAATAAATAAATAACTATATATATATTATCATTATAAAATATTTAATAAGCCAAGCTTTTAGCAAGCTAAGCTTAGCCCAGCTCAGCCTAGGCTCACTTAGGAAACAAGGTTAAATCAAAGCTCAGCCTTGGCACACTGAGCTTAAATCAAGGCTCAGGCCGAACCAAGCTAGCTCATCTCATTGACAGCCCTACTTACATGTACAAAGTGTTTATGTTATTACTCTACTGAGTGTAATATATTTGTTTGTATGAGAATAGCTTTATGTAATCCATCGTGCCCCACTTTATGTACTCTAGGTACGTATTTGTCAATTTTGATCTACTTTTTACTGTGAATTTATTGTGCTATAAAATACTTCATTGCATCTTGAATTGTGTTTATAATATTTTTGTGTACTAATATATATAGAAAAATACATGGTATGTGAGCAAAACAAAATAAAATAAAATTGATCATCGAAGTTTTAGTTCAGCCCCCCCAAAGATAAATTCCAAGCTCCACCACTGAGTGCACCTTTAATAGATAGGATCATTAGAATTGATGACATTTAAATTTCTCTAAATTTCAGATAATTATAATTGGATGGGTTGCGAATCGTGGAGGACCTTACACCCTTCTCATTCTAAATAGTTTTGATTTGTTCTCACTCTGCCTTCATTTTTATTTGGGTCTTTTTATTTTTGATTTGGTCTTTCAGTTTGTATCGTTTTCACTAATATTCATTGATTTTCTTCAATGCTTATGCCTGTTGTTTCTGTATAATGTAATTATTTTTCTAAATCGTTGCAAAGCATATGACAGAGAAATTGGAAATAGGAATGATAGAGAAGAAGAATATATATATATATAAGTGACATTTTGTTTTGACAATTAATTTTTCATATTATGTGACTTCATCTGTACTATTATATAGAAGCAAACAGGGTTGCGGTTTGACTCTGAATAGTGTAGTCAGCCTACACTTTCTTTTTATGTAGATGACCATACAATAATAAATATTGGTAACTTGAACCCTTAGGACTTTTATTGGGCATATATGTCACCATTATTCATAACAATAAAATACCAAGTAAATGATGTTTTCAAACATCAAATGAACTTTTCTCAGAGAAGCCAAAGAAAGCGTTTTAGTGCTTTGCCTGTGCCACCAACTAGTGATAATAGCTGTTAGATGTCATGTATGCATCTTTGTATCAAATGAATAAAATAGAAAAATTGTAAGTCAAATTTTTTTTTCTCAGGAACAACGGGCCATGCTGGAGAATGAGACTTTGCACAAGAAGGCAAACCTAAGTTCTTGTTGCAATTATGGTTTTTCTTATAAAAATTTACTAGATGAAATTTTACCACTTGTATAATCTGTGTTTTCCCTAATTGTAGGTTGAGGAGCTTCGAGGTCTGCTTCCGTCAACTGAACGCCCAATGCCACCTTTTCTTGAATTCCAACCGGTAGAAAGGAAATATTCCCACATAAAGCATGATGTTATAAGTTCACATGTGGTTTGTAATTGTGCAGTTGAGAAGCAAGGAGATTCAGACACTTCCTTGCACTTGGGGTAGATCACTCAATCCTTCATTTGAACATGCATACAAATAAATCCTTTTGAGTTAATCTTATTCTACAATGCAAATTCTACTAGCCTGAGATTTTCAATGAGTTCCATTTAAAAATGCAATTTTTCTATTTGTAGACTATAGATCTCCAAACTCTTTGAATTCATGTACTTAGCTATCCTTCTAATTTGAGGTTGACTACATTAAATCCTTCAGAAATTCTTGTGCAACCATATTTTTGAGCCCAATAATGATTTGGTCAAAATCTGATCATGTTTTAGAAAACATATTGATAAAACTTGTAATGTAAGATAAAAAAAATTTATATGTGGTCTGTTTATTTGTCATCACTGAACATGCAACAGGGATCAAAGAAAAGAGATAGGAATGGAAACTAAAGTTAAATATTTTGTTGGATAAGATGGAAGTAGGACACAAAAATAGCCTCTCCAGAAATGGGGGTAAGGCTGCGTACATCTTGCCCTCCCCAGACCCTGCATTAGCGGGAGCCTCATGCACTGGGTCACCCTACATGAAATGGAAGTAGGAATGTATGTTACTTGATTATCTAGTTAGATCGAGTGATAATGGAATATCTATACCAAATGATTTAGGTGTTCCTAGATGAGAAAATCTAATTCTAATGGTTTATAAATATAGTCTTTTGGTGCATGTGAGTCATGCCTTGGTATTTTGTTTTGAGGAAAGGTACAAGGTAGATCATGTAGAAATATTGAAGATGTCTAGGTTCATCTTAAGACCATTGTAGATATGCCATAAAACTGTGCTGGATCTTCTTTGTTGTCTGTGTAAATAGTGTAGGGAAGAAGTGAGGTTCTCTTCCAAGATTTAATGGTTTACAAGATTGTAACAAGGATGAAAATTTATGAAGTAGGCTTTAACATGTGCATGGAAATTTTTTTCCTTTTTTTTTTTTTTTAATCTAATTAAAAGACTTAAAGATAGAAAGAACATTGGTTAAAATAAACGAAATGGATTTATATAACACCAGAGATATAGTCATGAGGGAAATGCAGTACCAAGTTGTGTTTGAAAATTTGAACTGTTTCAAATAAAAAATCATCAAATGCACAGCTACTTATTAGTGATGAAGTAGAAGGTTCAGGGTTCTTAATATAGAGTTGCCCAGCCTTGGAAAGATCTTTTTGTGAGTGGAGAAAAAGATCCATTAGCAATTGTTATCCTTTTATCACTGAAACTGTGAAAAATAGAAGAGAATGATCAATTGTTACTAATCATATGTTTAATGGCTCTGAACCGCTGACCAAAATGAACCATAATGCAATGAGGAAGTGTGAAAAGAAGAAGTTGTGAAACTTGGTTGAGCAAGGTGACCCCAGTGGAAGAGGATAACTACGGGGATAGGGAGAACCCTTCTGATGCAGTACAAACCAAAAGATACTCCAATTTGATGTAGCTTAGTTCACAAATGTCATTCAAAGTAGCAAAGGCTGCATGGTTGAGGATAATAGGATGTATGATGCGGACAACAACAAAAGGTTGATTTATGTTCCATCACATAAAAGAGTTCACTTCAAGAATGAAGAAAATTCAAGTTTTTTGAAAAGTTTGGGAACTTTTAGGAATTTTCTTAATTATTTTAGAGTGGATTAGTTTATGTAATAAGGCCATTAGAGTCATGAGAAATTTTATTATGAATTTTTTAGATTTTTTTTTTAATTTTTGGATTTTTTTTAGGCTAATCCCGTTTTTTATGTTTAGTCTACTATTTCAAAGGTCAAAACTTGCCCTTTTGGTTTGATTTTGGTGTCATTAGATAGGTTATTCAGTTACCTTTCTAACGAAACCAAGATTGTGTCAATCCGAGGTGATTTGGAATAGTTATGACCAAATTACTAAGGGGGTGTCAGAAAAAACGGGGAATAGTGTTGTTTTAAAAAGTCTTTAAGTTTTAGTCATTTAAATTTTAGGAAATTTTATGCTTTGGAAAGTCAAGGAATTAGGAAAACTTGTACAACAAGTTATTGATGTTTTTTGCAAGTTTAGGATTTTAGAAAGTGTATTTTAGGAAGTTTTAAATTTTAAAATATTTTATTTTTTTAGAAACTTTCAAATATTTTATGATGTAAGCCTATTTAAAGGCACCCTCTATACAATAAAATACAGTTGAAGATGAATATTTAAAATAGAAGACGTGTATCAGTGTATGTTGAAGTGGGTGGTATCCCAAGTTTCTCGCTTAACCCCTCATTGGAGGTGAGTATTCTATTATCTTTCTCTCTCTTCTTCTCTCTTATCTTCTCTTCTTCTCTAATAACATCTTCTTTCTTTCTTGGTTATTCTTCTTGTGGATTGTTGTTCTTTATCAATGTACCAATGCTGTTAGGTCTGTAGATTGATTTCAAGTGTCGATCTGTGGTGAAATATGGCTTACTTAGGTTCTGGTTCAGTGAAAGCAGCAAGGTTGTAGAGGAGAGTTTATTGGGATAGGATGGGGATAGAACCAAGGCTACTGATTTGACTGGAACAGCAGGCTGCATCAATACATAACAGGGGCTTATGGGCCTTAAAACAGTGAAGTGTGAATAAGGCTTAAAAGCATATGTGCATCAGACCTGGCCTAGGTAATAGTTTAGACAGGCATACATATGGAATTGTAACAGCCGAAGAATTTGGGCCTAGGAATAATCAATTATGGTATAGGGGATCAAACAAAGGCTGGTAATAGCAACAGAAGGATTGTTAGTGATTGCTAACAGCACCCGATTGTAACTGATGAATAAAACAACACACAGGAAACTTACACCACAAATATTGATGCTTCGGATCAGCATCACCTTCCATGATTCATGCTGCTTGATAGAACTTCTCCTGGTATGCTATCACATGATCCAAAATCAGTATCTACAGCCCTTTCTGATGATGTATCTCCAGCTGTGATCAATAAATCAGCACTACCAGGCTGTACAGATGTTGTGGAAATGTACCGATAGCTTCTCTGGATTAATCAAACACATACACAGCACAACAGAATCCCCAGGTATTGCTGGAACAGCAAAGACGGGTTTGTGTAAAGGTTCAACCACAGGTGTAGGAAGGTTATTTAGGGTCTGTGGTTGTGGAAAACAGAAATAACAGAGAAATAGGTGCTGGAGATAGGGTTTACTGGCTATGGGTTTCAAGAACTCATAAAGAGAGGGATTCTTATAGAATCTTGGATTTTGTTAATAAAAAAAACAGCAAGTAGCAATAGAAAATAAAGAAAGGGAAGAAGAAGATGATGAAGAAGAATGAGAAAGATGGAGGATAAGATAAGGGAACCTGGTGTAGGTAATCACCTACCTCACACACATACCTTGGACATCACCATCCATGGCACCAACTTTGGCACCAAAAAGCTGGAAGGAGAGAGAGAGATTCACTCATGTAGAGGAGAAACTCAGCAGCCTAATTTTATTCATCTTTCCTTCATCGAAAAAATAAAGAGGGGAAACCTCCTTATAAAGCCCGCAATTAGCCCTCCTTTCTCTCTACAATTCAAATTCAAAAAGAATAGCAACTACTTTCCTAAGAGGCTAAGACCCTTAAGTTTTCTAACAAAACTTGCTAAAAAAGAAACATAAAACAGAGCCAAAAACACGGCCTCTCTTGGTGTAGTCGACCTTATCTTAGGAGCTTACAAAATTTCCCAAAAACAATAATCATAATTCCCTCTAGGTCCTAAGCTCTAATATTGCATAAACTATTAATTAAAACAATAAAATCACTAATAAAAGACTCCAACATGTGTCCCTCCATATGCTCCCATGTGTGGACCCCACCAAGGCAATGTGTGGGTCCCACCTTGCCTCCAATGTCCGCATCACTTTCTTAACCTGAACCACTCTTCCCAAAGAGAGTAGAGAGAGATGTAGAGAGGGATGACCAAGTTTCGTCACCCCCACCTTAAGATGGCATAAAATTTGCCACCTGCTGAGGAAATCTAGTATGAGCAGCTGTATGATTTACTGAAGAATATTGACTGACCAAACAGACTGCAACATACATCCACCTACGTATAAATGACTCAAATGTATGCAATTGGTTTGATTTCTTATCCAAGCTTTACATAAGCTTGTCAAATTGTTCAAAATCTGATACACCAATGCTTTAGTTCTGGACACTTAACGATTTTTAAGTTTAAAATTATGAGTAGGGCTTCCACTTTTGAGGGTCTTCAATGATTATAGATTCTCTGACCTTGTTGTCAACTGGAGAGCAATGTGTGAATGCAACTCCACATTAGAAATGGCCTACACAGGGGGATTAATTGAGATTAACTTAGACAGGTGCTCTCTCAGCAAACCTGGTCCAGCCAACGTCATGGCTTAGAGATGAGTTAGCGTTGATTTCTCTATCATACTTTTGTTTGATCGGGGTTAAAGACAGGCTGAGGCATAAGACTTATTAGGCTCAGAATTGATTTTGCATACTTCTCTTTATTTCTAGTTGTGGAAGGTGACTGTAGGAATGCAGTTACTCGGGCTTCTGGTGTGGAGATGGGACCACGGAGACTGCAAATACCATGGATAAAAAATTACATTTTTTATGTAGTAAAATTAAGACAAGGTATGGCCACTCTCTGCAAAGTGCCAATGGGGATGCTGAATCTTTAACCAAACAGGGGGTATAAGAGGAAGCAGTCTTCAGCGTCCACTATGTTTTCCTCTTATTTCTATAATTACATTTGCATGGAAAGAATCTAATTAGAGAGACAACTAAATTTTTATGTCATGAAAAGTACATCTTTTGTACCCAGACTGATGCAGGAATACCCTTTTGGAAAGGCCCTACAACAATTTAGGATAAGCTACAAATGTCATATAGAAAAAAAGTCACAATTGGGGCTTAATTTAAAGATTCAAGAATCAAGAAATTATAGATTTTAGGCTTAGGGTTCAATAATTGAAAAAAAATTGAAAATTGGGTTTAGAAATTGGGGAAAACTAGATGGATGGGTTTTTGTCTGTAAGGAATTAAGGTTTGAATGGCTAGATTAAAATGGAAAAGTGAAGTTGCTGGAAATTTTTTTGTAGCAAAGAAAATTAAAGAAAGAAGAGAGAGAAAAAGAAATAAAGATGAAATAAGGAATGAAGAACTAAGTAAAATAGAGAAGAACGAAAATAGAAGAAAGAGGGATTTTTTCTGCGGAAAATAAAAAGAAAGGGGAAGGAAGAGAGGGTTTAACTTGAACAAGAGGAGAAGAGAAGAGAGATGAGAGAGAGAAGAGATTAGAGGGAGAGGCTACTCACCTTCACGTGAGAGGTTTAGGGGAGAGATACCAAGCTCCAAAGCAATTTTTCTTTATTCCAATTATTAATTGATCATACAAGAGGCATAAAGAGGCTTTTAAAAGCCTTAAAACAAAATTTGGACAGAAATACCCCTCCCCCATATTATACAACCAACACTTCTAAAACCCAATAAATCCATAATAAAACATTAAAAAAATTCCTAAAACTCTTCTAAATTATTTCTAACTCCCTACCCTTGTCTTCTATGGCCTTATCACATCAAAATCACTCATCAAACCCCTAAAACATAAAGAAAACTAGAAAAAATAAAGATTCAAATCGTGGACAACATGTAGATCACTTGGTTTTCTTTGGGAACCTTGGTCTTGGCTTCCACATGGGTTGATACTTATCTAGCCAAAGGAGGGTTGCCACATCAACTCCCTCCTTCTTAAAGAACTCAACCCCATTGTGTTGGAGTGGTCCAAGAATCCCTGCTCCATCATGTGGTGCAGGTTGCCATGGAAAAGTAGTGTTCTTTGGTTTCAACTCGGACTTCATTTAACTCATCATCTGTAAAGTGAACATGGGGTGTATCAATCCTATGAATCCCTTGGCTTCCCTTTCCCTAGCCTCCTCTGCTTCAATTGCTTCAGCTTATAAGATTATTTCTTCTGTTGGCTTATATATTTCTTCCAAGTCATTATCCTTTACAGGTTTCTTTTCTGCAAGCTGATGCAGCATGCATATAGGCTAGTGGGTGTGTGCACAAGGATTTAGGTGTTGACTTTCGTGGATGGGGAATCAATTTTTTAAAAATTGGATTTTCTTTTTGAAAAATTAATGTTCACTATTCACTATTCACTGTGCACTGTTCATTTGTGTACTGTTCACCGATTTTTTTTTTTTTTTAATTATGTTTAAATGCCGATTCATCCGAGACAGATAAGATGCTGTTTTCGCGTTTCTTGAAGATAGTTGAGGCCTCCCAGTATTGTGCAAGGGATTTAGCCAAGCAAACTCCAGGATACAATCTCACTCGGGTAAAACCCTTGTCTCTCTACGGAGTCGCACTCTCTGGTAGAAACGAATAAGCCTTCGCTGTTACTTAAAGCCCGGGGTCACTGTGTCTTTAATTTTATCAAGATTTCGGCAGCATAACGTTTAGTTAGTGCTCGAATCAAGAGTATGCTCAAGATGCATTGAGTGTTTTCACAACACTAAGACTGAGCCAACTCAACTCTATGAGATGGGTAAATCTCTCGAAGGAGACAACAGTCTCTAGAGGAGTATGTAACAAGAGACCTCAAACCGAAGTGAGTTCTCAATAGTCACAGAGATGAGTACGTGATTGGAGACCTCAAGCCAAAGCGAGTTCTCAACAATCACAAAGAGGATAATAAAGGTGACCAATTGTTGAAGTGAGAGAGAGGAAGAGGATGACTATATAAAGAAAGAGGAAGTTGTAAGAGAGAGAGCTGAACGTTTGGTGACAAGATGACGGAGCACAACTCCCTTTCCTTCAGGGAATAGTCCCTGCTATCACACTTCTCACTTTCTCACCTCTTCTTTCCTTCTTCAAAGGCTTATAGTCAATAGCCAGCAAAAGACCCATTCCTTTGCATTCACGTTCAACTTATATAGAGGCAGAGAGTGGCACATTTGCCATCTTCAATTTCATTCACCCACCTCCATGTCTCTCAGGTCAAAGCTTGCTAACCTGGTTAGCAGCTGAGACGCTGGGTCATATGCATGGAGCAATAAAGATTTCATGATTTGGGTATTTGCACAGGTCCTCGGGACCAAGGAGTTGCTGCAAGCATGAAAGGGGAAGATGATGTGGATGAGCTAGGCATTCAACTGGGCAAAAGAGACAAAGAAGAGGGTGGTTTTCACCGAAATGGAAATAGGAAAGTGTTCAGGGTCTATCTGCGATTGCTCTATTTTGCAGAACGGGAGACAGGGCAATCACAAACCTGTGTTTATTGTTTAAAATATTTCAACAATCCCCCACTTATTTTAAACGATTAATTAGTAATTTTATAATGGGCTTTAAGTGAAGTCCCCACGCATAAGTAAAGGCGGTATCAACCTTGACCCCTTACGTAGTGTAAACAGGCTTTAGCATGTTTGAATTATGTCAGTAGATAAATCTTTGAATTGAGTTTTTTGATAGCCAGAATTTGTCATATGCATAGTCCTCCCAGTAAGGCTTTACTCATTTTCACAATTTGATTAGCATTTAAGGTCTTGTTTTATCCTGGTTTACCGAAATGCTCTAGAGACAGCTTGGGTCTCATAAGAAGTGACCAACTTCCACACTCAGATGGGTGAGTCTTCTATCAAGAGCTTTCATAAGCCCCAACCCAATCTGGGTCTATAGAACTCATTAAGAGATTCGCATTCTCATCCTCCATCATCATGAGTTTAACTCACCGGTAACAAGCACATGTTCTATAGGAAATACCTTCTGTAAGAACCACACATTCATCTACAAGAATTGCATTTGTAGGCTCACCATAGGAAGTGATACATTTAATTAATTGAAATTTGTGCTTACAAGTGCGTGATACATTTGACACGTTTTCCCATTGAACCTTGAGCTGTCTGGTTGGTTTCCCATTGAACCTTGAGTAATCAAGTTGGGTGTTTGGTCAAAATACACTTTACATGCTTTCAAGTCCCATTCCCCTCAATGTACTGGAGGTTAATCCTTGCTCAGGCCTTTTGAGAGCGGGTCAGCCAAGTTTTCCTTTGACTTCACATACTGCATAGCCACAATGTCGTCAACAATAAGACCCTTCACATGATTGTGCTTTAAGCGTACGGTCTTGGATTTCTCATTATAATTCTTATTGTCTGCCTTAAAGATGGCAGCTTGATTGTCGCAATAGATGGTTAAGGCCGATACAGGCTTATACTATATTGGTACTTCTACTAGGACATTTCTTAACCACTCTGCCTCTTCTCCTGCTGAAGACAGGGCTACAAACTCTGACTCCATTGAAGAATGGGTCAAGCACATTTGTCTTTTGGATTTTCAGGAGACTACATCTTCTGCTAAAGTGAAAATCCAAGCAGTCATAGATTTGGAATCATCTGGATCAGAGTTCCAAGTAGCATCATTGTGTCCTTCGATAATAGCGGGATCCTTGCTGTAGCGAATTCCATAGTTCATGGTTCATTTTAGATATTGTAGAACTGTATACAATACATTCCAATGCATATTCCCTAGGTTGCTAGTGTATTTACTAAGCATCCTTACTGCAAAGGTAATATCAGGCCGAGTGTAGTACATGGCGTACATTAGGCAGCCGATAATCTGTGAGTATCTGTATTGTGATACTCGACTCCCTATGTTCATCAACTTAAAGTTGTGATTCACTAGGATAGATGCTAGAACGGTCTCAAGCATATTAAACTTTTTGAGTATCTTCTCAACATAGCTGGATTGTGAAATTACAATGCCTTTATCATCTCGAATGATTTTGATTCCAAGAATCACTTTAGCAACCCCTAGGTCTTTCATGTCAAACACAGATGACAAAAACCTTTTTGTGTCATTGACACGGTATTCATCAGTTCCAAAGATGAGCATGTCGTCCACGTAGAGACTAATGATCACACATGACTCTCCTTTGGTTTAGGAGTAAATGCACATGTCTCCATCGTTGGATGTGAATCCATTGCCAATGAGGGTTTGTCTGAACTTGTCGTACCATTGCTTAGGTACTTACTTCAATACATACAAGGATCTTATTAGCTTACACACTTTCTTCTATTGTCCAAACATAACAAATCTTTCAGGTTGATCTATGTAGATTTCTTTTTCAAATTGGTCGTTTAGGAAGGCAGTCTTTACATCCATCTGATTAGGGGTGGGCATGGGCCGGGCCATGGTAGGCCAGGGCC
>JAOXJP010247055.1:0-22474 GCA_025762735.1 Platanus orientalis | reverse complement strand
ATCTCAACGCCATCAGTAATGTGTGTTCCATTTCCAATAACCACATTGTCCTCCAAAGGCACGGGCAAAGCTATTTTAGTAGCTCAGGATTGCAAGGCACTTCCTTCTTTAGAAAGGGTGCTAACAACCCTAACCATAGAAGATTGCAGTGGCATGGTCACATCTCCTCTAGGGAGAGGGCACGCTAAAGAAACCATAGCAGTAATCGGACTTGTTGGTGTGAAAACCACTTAAGCCCATGTCTTTGGTCATATAGTAACTCATGGAGCAGCAACAAAGGTTCCCATGGTTGCAAACATTGCAAGATTCCTAAAAATATACTTATTGTTACAACGGAACAAGAAGGAAGATGAGAGAAAATTGATGTCCCACTAGGCATGCCAAAAATTTGTAACACCAAATTTTGTTGCTTTCCAAAAGAAACTTGAAATTCAAAGAACGCAAATTACCCAACCTTTAGAGGATTGGTTTATTATTTTATATGGGAACGATCACTCCAAATCTCTAAAGAGACTTGTTAATTAAAACTTTTAGCAAGCCAACCTTTGATTTATTAACTTGTTACATGACTTGTAAAGCAATGGTGCATACAAAATACATTTGGAGCTTTATTGAATATGATATGGTAAAATATACAAGAACATATGGTGTTTTCTTTTCTTTACAATTCTTCTCAATCTTACCTAGCCTTGGAAGCGACTTCGAATCCTTGAGCATATGTCTTCTCCATGGAGTTTTGTAGAGGTAATATAGACATGCTTAGAGTTGGAGATGTTCGGCGTGAATTTGAAGCAGCTTGAAGGAAGAAGAAGATTAAACCATGAGCAAGACATAATAAGAGAGCTCTAGATGCTTGAATCTGCCAAAACGTGATTCCTTATAGGATTTTTTTGCATGGTTAAAACCCAAAAAAGCTTATGAAATGTGTGGAACATGGGGTTTTTATAGATATTGCAACTTGATTCCTTTTAGGACTTTGTTGCATGTTTAATGCCTTGTTTGTAGCTTGCACTTCTTATCATAGTTAAAGACTAGCTGATGCGGTGACACTTGATTGGTTGTTGAAGATAATTTACATATACATACAATTTCATAACCGTGTGAGATTCCAACTTCACTCTAACCCTTTAATATGTGGAATTTTGTTGATATGATAGAGTTTTATGTGTAGTAGGTTTCTTCTTAAGAATGAGATTGCATATCTTTAAAGAATTGTATGAATTAAGAAATCTAGTGTGAGTGGGACTCTTTTCATTTAGTTTCTGGGTATTTTGGAGTCTAAAACACCTTTCATCGTGATTCCTTGGGTTCTATGCCACCTAAAATAGAAAACTTGTGATTATGGTTTCATTCCTCACGATGCACTTGTCTTCACGAAGCACTATTCATCCTTTACAAAGGGGAATCCTTCACGGAGTGTTATTTCATGTGAACCTTGCATTATCGCAAGCCAACTTTCATTGCAAACCATATGCCATTGAGATCCACTATTCATCCATCGTGAACCATCTTTCCTTTGTGATATCTTTATTTTGACCATGTTTTGCGAAGCATTATTCATTCTTTGTGATGAGGGTATATTAATCATTTCACAAATTTTCTTGTGCCAACAACCACACTCCCTTGCTTGTTCATCTATAGTAACTTACCTCCATAGCAATCTCTTACAACATCCATTGTCACAACCTCAGTTATATTAAAATGTTAAGACCCACTCCATTTTTCAGTCTATCGTATATGCAATTTTGAAATGTACACAAGAATTCATGACTCCAATCCAACATATTCATACATTCATCCACTATTGTCAGTTCATCATTGTAGATTGAACCTCTTTTAAAGGGGGAATGTGATGCAGTGTGAGATGTCACAACATGTGATTTCAAGATGGATATTTTTTAGAGAAAAATCAAGGCAAAAAAACAATTACCAATAGGGTTTTTTAATATTTAGAAATAAATTATTTTGGGTTTTATTAGGAACATTTTAATTTGTTAAGTGTTGGTTTTCAGTAAGAGAAAGTTTTTAGAAGATTAGGATTTTATTTGGGTTCAAAGGGGGAAATTAGCACAAATTTGGAATTTGGAAGGCTTTGCATAGTTTTGCTTCCAAAAGGCATAACATTTCATACATATGTCCGATTGATGCAATTCTTGATGCATTGGAAAAAGAAGACTTCATGGGATGCAATCTCTATTTCACAAAGGATTTTCAAATTCGACCATTTCAAGGAAAAAAAATTAGCTTCAAGATGAGGCACGAGAGCGGAATCTTTTTTAGACGAATTTCTTTAGATTTCTTTAGGGTTTTTCTATTTTTGTTGGTCTTTGCATTATTAATAAACAACAATGTAATGGAGCATTAATTATTGATTGAATTATTGAATTAAGTTTTCTGTTATTGAGATTTATTCTCTATTTAATTCTTGGTATTTTACTTTAGGGAAAATCCACAAGTCCATGTTCTTGGTATTTTTAGTTTCAAAAATCAACTAATTCATGGAAGGTTGTTCTCAATCTGTTGGTGAGATTCATCCTCTACACTCGAACTGCAAAAGTTGGTATTAGAGCTAGCATTGATTTTCCCACACTATGCCAAGGAGATGTGCAAGTGTTCATGAAGTTTTATTGGGTGACGTGTACGAGTGTCATGATATTGCCCAATTAGCTCAACAAATTGAGGTGTTGAACCGGCAAAAAGCCACCATCCATGCTGCGGTATTTATGATTCATCATCAAAATCAATCACCGAATCCACATTTTATGGAGAAGGATGCCGATAATGATCTAGATAACCCCTTTGATAAGTATAGACCAAGGAAGAGGCCAGTGGTTGAAAACCCCATAAACTATTGCGTTTCAGGTGATAGGAGTCCAGGTGGATGATTGAGATCCTTGAATTCCATGAGAGTTTACAATCGGAAGAGTTCCTTGATTCAGTCTTTACTATAGAAAGGGAAGATCTTGAAAAATAATTTATTGTAAGTGTTCCTTGCAAAGAATCATCTAAAATTGATCATGATTCCATATTTTGAGATTCAGAAAATTCAGGTATAACTTCATCTTTGCCTATTTTTGATGATCCTATGTATGATGATGATGCTATTTTCATTGATGCACCTCTATATGATGATGATGGTATTCTTTTTTATAAACCTATATGTGATGGTGCAGTATTTGATGAATTATCCGATATTAACTATCGGATTTTAATCAAATACGATGATCAGTTGCAAGAGATGAAGGATTCCAAGTATGAAGATGTTCTTACAACAATCCCATCATAGAATGCTTCCTACAATGATTTGTTTAGGGATTTTAACAGGAATAAAAAATTTGGATGTAACTTTGAACATCGGATCTAGTTAATGTCAAGCATTGTGCTGATCATTTTGATAAAGATGCATAGAATTCGAGGACGAATTCTTTCTGACCTGGGAAGAATGATGCAATGTGACATGTGGCAACACGTGATTTCACGGTGGATATTTTTTAGAGAAAATAAAGGAAGAAAAACAATTACCAATAGGGTTTTTTATATTTAGAAATAAATTATTTTGGGTATTATTAGGAACATTTTTATTTGTAAGTGTTGGTTTTTAATAAGAGAGCTTTTACAAGACTAGGATTTTATTTGGGTTCAAAGGGGGAAATTCATACAAATTTGGAATTTGAAAGGTTCTACACAGTGTTTCTTCTGAAAGACATAACATTTCACACAACTGTCTGATTGACACGATTCTTAATGCATTGGAAAGAGACTTTTAGGGCTATAATCTCTATTTCATAAAGGATTTTCAAATTGGACAATTTTCAAGGCAAAAATCTAGCTCCAAAATGATGCACGTGATTGGAATCTTTCCATACAAATTTTTGAATGAATTTCTTTAGATTTTTTCTATTTTTGTTAGTCTTTGCATTATAAATAAACAATAATGTAATAGAGCATTAATTATTGATTAAATTATTAAATTAAGTTCTTTGTTATTGAGATTTATTCTCTGTTTAATTCTTGGTATTTTTCTATAGGGAAAATCAGCAAGTCACTGTTTCTGGTATTTTTAGTTTAAAAAATCAATAGGTTTGTGGAATGTTGTTCTCAATCTAGTAATGAGATTCATCTCTTATGCTCAAACGGCATCAGTTGGTATTAGAGTTAGCAATGATTTTCCTATAACATGCTAAGGAGATGTGAAAGTGTTTGTGATGTTTCGTTGAAATATGTGTACAGGTGTGAAAATATTGTATGATTCACTCAACAGATCGAGGTGTTGAACCAGCAAAGAGCCTCCATCCATGCTGCGGTATTTACGATTCATCATCAGAATCAATCACCGTATCCACATTTTATGGAGGAGGATGCCGATAATGATCTAGATAACCCCTTTGATGAGTATAGACCAAGGCAGAAGCCAGTGGTTGAACACCCCATAAACTATTGCGATTCAGGTGATAGGAGTCCAAGTGGATGATCGAGATTCCTGAATTCCATGAGAGCTTAGAGCCAGAAGAGTTCCTTGATTTGGTTTTTACTATAGAAAAGGAAGATCTTGAAAAATAATTTATCGTAACTGTTCCTTGCAAAGAATCATCTGAAATTGATTATGATTCCATATTTTGGGATTCAAAAGATTCAAGGACAACTTCATCTTTGCCTATTTTTTATGATCCTTTGTATGTAGATGAGGTTATTTTTCATTGATACACTTATATGTGATGATGATGGTATTATATTTGATAAAGCAACAAGCTATTTGATTAATTATCCAATATGAACTATCTGATTGCCATCAAACACGATGATTAGTTGCAAGAGATGAAGGATTCCAAGTACGAAGATGTATTTGCATTAATCCCATCATATAATGCTTCAAACAATGGTTTGTTTGGGGATTTGAATGGGAAGAAAGAATTTGGATATAACTTTGAACATCAAATGTGGTTAATGTCAAGCATTGTGCTGATCATTTTGATGAAGATGCACAGAATTCAATGATGAATTCTTTCTGACCTAGGGAGAATGATGCAATGTGACATGCAATAGCACGTGACTTTAGGGTGGACATTTTTTAGAGAAAAATCAAGGTAGAAAAACAATTACCAATAGGGATTTTTATATTTAGAAAAAATTATTTTAGGTTTTATTAGGAACATTTTTATTTGTTAAGTGTTGGTTTAGTAAGAAAGTTTTTAAAAGATTAGGATTTTATTTGTGTTCAAAGGGGGAAATGCATACAAATTTGAAATTTGGAAGGTTTTGCACAGTGTTTCTTTTGGAAGGCATAACCTTTTGCACATATGTTCGATTAATGCGTTGGAAAGAAGACTTTAAGGGCTACAATCTCTATTTCACAAAGGATTTTTAAATTCGACCATTTTCAAGGCGAAAATCTAACTGTAAGATGATGCACAAGATTGAAATATTTCCATTCAAATTTTGGAATGAATTTCTTTAGATTTGTTTAGGGTTTTTCTATTTTTGTTAGTCTTTGCATTATAAATAAACAACAATGTAATGGAACATTAATTATTGATTTACATTTTCTATTATTAAGATTTATTCTCTATTTAATTCTTGGTATTTTTCTTTATGAAAAATCAACAAATCCCTGTTCCTGATATTTTCAGTTTCGAAAATCAACAGGTTCATGGATGGTTGTTCTCAATCTATTGGTCGGATTCATTCCCTACGCTCGAACTGCATTAAAAGGGAGACGTTCATCAAACCATCTTTATTGTAAAAGAAATTATCCATGCATTTCTGATTACTAAACTCTTTTTTCCAACTTCGAAAAGGGGAACTTTCATCACCACTTCATTGTTGAAGCTACCCTCAATTCAAAACAAAGGGGCACATTCATCACCACTTCATTCCAAAAGCCATTATCAATTCATTTTTGCATATTGGATTTTTTTACTCCCCACTTCAAAAAGAGGAGCATTCATCAATGATTTACACAGGACCGGGGTACATTAACAAGGCTGTACAGGCCAAGGTCTTTTGTAACTGCAGTACAGCTTTTTTGTCCATTGTGCTAATTTTCAAGTGCTACTACTAGGGTTGTGAATTTTTTAATGTACATGTTTTTTTATTTTTTTATTTTTTTATCATAGATAAACTTCAATTACACCAATCTAGAAGAGGAGCCCCGCAAGGACCACCGAATACCCTCCTTTAAAGGCTTGGGTTCACGGAGTTTTGACTGGGCAAGATCATGTGCTGCAGAATTTGCTGATCTCCTAGCATGGACTAGATTACAAGAAGGAAAAGAAGACATCAACCTTTTACATTCTAAGATCAAAGATATAACAGACCAAGGCCATAACTCCTTGTTTCCATTCAATATATTCACTGTCATCTGTGAATTTGATTCAACTATAACCTTTGCACAATGTAGAGCTTTCGCTAAATGAAGGCCCCCACCATATAGCCTTCATTTCTGCTTCAAGAACTGGTGTCCCATCGTCTATGAAAGTGACTGATCCAGTCTTATGACCATGATGATCACAGACTCGAGCTGCCAAACTAATTATATCTTTACTTGAAGGACATGCTGCATCCACATTTATTTTGATCCAGTCTTGCTTTGGAGGTTGCCAGTCTTTGTAGTATGTGCAGCCGGTACGCATCTGTTAGGATACCTCATTTAATTGTTCTAATAAGAAATAGGAGTTTTATGCTTTTTCATATGAGGAAAACCAGGGGGAGGACGTAGATCTGGTTGGAAAATTGTTGGTGTTTACAATGGTAGTGGCTGGGTTGTGGTTACAGACTCGTTCGTGTATAAACTTAAATGACTTTCTTTTTTTTTGGTCGGTTAGAAAGTTATTTTCTATTCAAATTTTTCTTTATTCCAGTCAACCAAATGGGCCATGGAAAAAATGTTTCGATTCTATTCTTTTCTACGAGCTATGACTGGATTTCGACCAGAAAAAGGAATAAAAAGAAAAAATAAAAATCAAGGTTTAACATATGGAAATATAGCAAACTAATATATATAGAGGACCATATTACTACAAATTATCGGCTTGATTTGCTGTGAATGAGGGGCAAATTTAACACGTTGTGCCGAAAGGTTGACCCACCATTAGATGACTACTTCTCTCTACCTTAATATGTATTCATGAGAGAGTCTCTATATGGACTCCTCTTGCCAATATGCATTTATCTGAACATAATATACAATGATTCACGTGGTTCTACAAGGTTGACAACATCAATGAGACATCAAAACTGGATTCTTCCGAGCTTGATTGTGTAAACAGGTTGGTCCACCCATTTGATAGCTTTACGCCTCTACCGTAACCCACACTGCATTCCGAGAGTCTCAGTATTGACACCTCTTGTGTGTGTGTGTGTGTGTGTTGAGAGAGATTCAAGCTGAAGATTTACACTGAATCGGTCATGATTAATCTTTTTTTTTTTTTTTTTTTGGGTGAAACCAGTTATGATTAATCTCAACTTACTGTCTTTTTAAGTCTTGTTACAGAAAAAGAACTTACAGTGTAGAATAACCACAACCTCTCTCCTAGGGAGTAAAATCAATCACTGGCTTTACTTTATTTCAACAAGTGTCAAAGTCAAAAAACTCTGCAAACAGCCAAATAAAAAGGCGACGTATTGTTCATACACATTTTTGAATCTTTCCACCATCTCAATATGCCTATTGGATTCCCCAGTTTTAGACGACCACCTAGTGCAGTCCCTTGCACTCCCCCTTTTAAGAACCTCAGCTCCTTTGATAGAAACAAGTGAGAGCAAGGAAACCAAATTGCAAAACTATACCTACTACTCGGATTCATCTTCTTCTTTGGTCTCTCATATAACCCTTCTCTTTGTTGTCTAGAAGATCAGAAGCAAGCCCTTCTCCAATTCAAGTCTCTATTAATAGGAGAATCCATTACGAATTCCTCATCCGATGAACTAAATTCATGGAACTCCAGTTCAGATTGTTGTCGGTGGAACCTGATCACCTGCAATTCTCGTTTGTCTTCACGGCCTATTATTGGTCTTGATCTCAACTCCCTTGTCCCCTTGCTAGCTTTAGAGTCTGTGACTTCATCCGCCTTGATGCCGCTCTTCCATATAAGAAGCTTGATGATACTAGACATCTCGTCCAATAACATACAAGGAGAAATTCCAGCAGACGGGCTTGTCAACCTCACCAGGTTGATTCACCTTGACATGAGGGATAATAGCTTCAATGGGTCTATTCCTTCTCAATTGTTCCATTTGAAAAGTCTAAAATTTCTTGATATGAGTACCAATTTGCTCGATGGAAATCTAAGTAGAGACATAGGTGCTCTTCAGAAGTTGAACATTTTAAATTTGGATGAGAACTTTCTCTACGGAGAGATCCCTGTGGAGATCGGAAACCTCACTCAACTGCGGGAATTGACGCTTCGCCAGAACAAATTCTCAGGTAGGATCCCGTCATCAGTCTTAAATTTGAAGGATTTGGAAATCTTCGATTTGCAAAGCAGTTCTCTATCAATGGAGATTCCATTTGATATTGGAAACTTGTCCAATCTATGGAGTTTGGCCCTGAGGAAGAACAAATTAAAGGGTGGAATCCCACCATCGATACAGAAGTTGGGCAAGTTGGAAACACTTTGGATGGACGGTAACTTGCTCTCGGGTGTGATTCCACCATGTTTGTTCGACATCCAGAGCTTGAAGTATTTGAATCTTGGAAGAAACAACCTCACTTGGAATAATAGTGTGAAAGCAGTTCCCAAGTGTATGTTCTCTCAATTATCATTGAGAACTTGCCGTCTTGCTAGACACATTCCTGATTGGCTTTCTACCCAAAAGAGCCTTGATTTCTTGGATTTGAGCGAGAATGAGCTGGAAGGAACCTTTCCTCAGTGGCTTGCTGAAATGGGTATTAGAAGTATAATTCTTTCATATAACAAGCTTACGGGGTCTCTTCTGCCTCAGTTGTTTCAGTCTATATATCTATCAGTCCTCGACCTTTTGAGGAATAACTTCTCTGGTGAATTGCCGGAGAACATTGGGGATGCTGATAGGATCCTTATACTCATGTTGGCCGGCAACAAATTTTCTGGGTCAGTGCCGAAATCCATCTCAAAGATTAATCGTCTGTTATTGTTGGACCTGTCAGGAAACAATCTTTCTGGCAGCAAGTTCCCAATTCTTGAATCGAAAGCCCCACTATTTTACATCGATTTCTTGTGCAACAAATTCGCCGGTGAAATTCCAGTGACCTTTGGGCGAGAGACTAAGATACTCTTTCTAGGCCAAAACATGTTTTGTGGCTGCTTGCCTCAGAATCTGACAAACATGAACAAGCTCCAAATCCTTGATCTACACAACAATAACATCACAGGTGAATTTCCTGAGTTTTTCTCACAAATCTCCACTCTTCGAGTTCTGAATCTTCGGGACAATTCCCTTGAAGGATCAATCCTTGATGCTCTATCCAAACTTAGTAACCTCCAAATCCTCGATCTCTCTGGCAACAAACTTATTGGGAAAATCCCTTCAAAATTTGGAAATCTAATGGGAATGATTGAGACTCCCAATATAATCTCAAAACTCTCCGATCTTTACACATTCCCAATCAAGTTCAATGACATGAAAGTGAATTGGAAGAAATCGGTGCAGGGTCTATCTAGCAGCAGCCTTTGCATCTACTCTTTTTTAGACTTGTCAAGGAACTATTTATCAGGTGAAATTCCGGCTTCATTAGGTGGTCTTAGAGGACTGAAGTCACTCAACTTCTCTTTCAACAATCTCTCAGGCAAGATACCATTCAGTTTTGGTGAAATAAAGAGTTTAGAGAGCTTGGACTTGTCCCACAACAAATTTTCCGGTGCAATACCACCAACTTTGGCAAAGCTCCAACAACTTGGTACTTTAGACCTAAGCAACAATGAGCTAGTGGGTCCGATTCCGGTGGGTGGCCAAATGAATACGATGAATGATCCAAATTACTTTGCTAACAATAGTGGAATATGTGGGATGCAAATTCAGGTTCCATGTCCAGTAGCATCCCCACCTTCTGAACTTTCACCAGGGTCACAGGAGAGTGAGAGTGAGAGTAAGGAGGAATGGTTTTTGTGGGAAGGTACATGTATTGGATTCCCAGTTGGGTTCTTCATAGCAATGGTGGTTAATTATATTACAGGATATATCTCAGCCCAGCACCTCATTGTGGCCTTCAAGCAAAATAAGGGTTTACCAAGAAGTTTTGATTCTGGGTAGTTACTGGTTTTGCCGATAACAATTCATCACTGTCAAAGAACATCTGAATCAGATTTTGTTTTTTAGAGTCAAACATAGGGTTGGAGGCATATCATTACAGTCATTACTAGAAGTTAGTAGTCATGTGTCTGGGAGCATGGGGGAGTAGCCAGATTGGGAGTAGAACATTTGCTCCCACTCAGATACTCGTAGTATCTCTCTTGTTCTCCCTCCAATCATTTAAAATTTTGAGTTCTGTTGAATATGGTATCTAAATGTATCACAATTCACAATCCTTCAGTGAGCCAATCAAGGATTTTTGCCTTGGTTGTAGAGCTTCCAGATAAACAGAATGCTTGGATTCTCAAATTAAGTAGTGTTAAGTAATCTCAAAATTATGTGATTTAGATGTTTTTAGAGCCTTCTCTTCTTGTCCTCTATTAAAATAGGTGTTAAATTTTTAAGTGTATCTTCTAGTTCATTTTATTTTGAGTGATGTTCTGAGGAAATAATTGTAATTTTCTTTTTTGGGGGTCTTTTTTGGTCATTTTGTAATATGGGCCCCACTTGCACACTTGGATGCCACATCACTACACTCTTCCTCCACCTCACTTCCTATTTCCCATAAACTTAAATTCCCACTCTCTTGAAAACCTTCACCTCTTTGGAACTTATCATCATTTAGTTCCTTGTTCCCTCCCTTATCACATTATTCCCTTTCCTATGCAACCTTCTTTCATTGCCCATGCACATCATCAATCCTCATTCAACCATTTCCTTGTCTCCATTAAATCCATTTTCCCATTGCCATTCATCTAGTTCCCATGCAACCCTGTTTTTCTTCCATTTACCTATGAAAAACCATTGAAAACTCCATCTTAAGTGCTGGTTCATGCATCTTTCTCTTCCTAACATCTATATAGACCTCCTAGGTGGTCTTCTCCAACTATCCTCCCTTGAAAAATCCTTAAGAAGTCTCTCCAAACCCATAGGTAAGTGGAAAGTCCAACATATCTCCATGCTACAAATCTTGTGCAAGTGGTGGTTCCTACAATTGATGTATTGTGTTCAAGTTATATAATATTCATTTCTTCCCCCATATCTTCATCTATTTTGATTCTTCTTCTTCTTGTTTTGGTTGTGAGTCCTTGGGTTAGTGTGACTTTGTTTACACTATTTGAGAAGCGGTTGTTGCGGATTTTGGCTTCCGTCTTTCTTTACAATAGGAACAAAAATACTTCTAGATTAATCAAAGAGTTTTGATTGGATTTTATTATTGAAGGTAGATTATAGGTATGCAATCTTCTTGAACTATTTAAATCGCTGTTGTGATTTGCACATGTTTTTTCTACCTCTTTTTAGTGATTTAGGTGATGCAAACTAATCTAATAGAAAAATCCAATCAAAATTCCTTAATATTAATTATTACTTCCATTCTTACTTTATCTTTTTATTGCACACTAGCTAAGATGCTTGTGAAAGGGCTTTTTCCTCTCAAACCAATTTTATGGGTCCCAGAATTCTTCATTTAACAGCTCCCAATCTACTTTTGGTAATGCACCAGGCCATTTGCTTCTCCTGCTGAATTGATGCAGTGAGCCGTTTAGGATAATCCGGCTAATTGATTGAACACGACCTTCCAACAAATCTATTGATTTTCACAAAATAAAATATAAAGAAAAATGGGATTTGTTGATTTTCACAAAGGAATTTACCAAGAATTAGGGTAAATGAGAGAACTATTGATAAATCAAAACTGCATTAAAAAAAAAAAACTAACTCAATTCAATTATCATTTTTTGCAAATTTATAGACCATGAACCCAAAAACCCAAAAATAGAAACTTCATAAAGAAATTCAAATTTCTATTACATTAGTATTTAATAAAAAGAAGAAAATTTACTAAAAGTGGAACTTTCTTTATTCTACCCGAAACTATAATATTCTTAAAATAATTAATAGAGATATTCCTAAAAAATCACATCAAATATTTTTCAAAAAATGCAAAAATTAGAAGTTTTTTTAAATAGCAAAATTTAACAAAAAAGTGGTTGTTTGAAGGTCTAAATGATCGATTTTAGGGGTCTTTTAGACCTCTAAAGGCGATTGAAATTTTAGACAGCGTAAAGCTCATTGAGCTGGCCGTTTTAAGTATTTAAACTTTGAAATCAGACATTAAGACAAAAAATTATGGCAGTTTAATGTTTAGGGGTCATTTTTTATTTCTTATGATCAATACACTCCATGAATCGGTTTGCAACTCGTTGCACTGCATCATGAATTCACTCTGTATTACTTCTACATCTGATTTTATTTCGAAAAACACATTGGGCTTCAAGTATAGTTACTGTGTTTTGTCTTTCATTCTAATGCCTTCAAAATAAAGGATCCCAAGTAGTGATTCTCAGTTTCCCATTGCAGACACAAGTGGTGCAATTAAACGGGTTCCTGGTCATGGTTGCTTTGATGGGCTTGTTCAAATGATATAGTGCGTAGATGTGTGGCAAAAAGGCTTGTGTTTTTTTGTTTTTTAATTTCAGAATAATTGCCTTGGTTTAAGTTGTAATAACAAGACGTTATTATCTTAGACTATGCTATAAATAATGTTGTAGCCGGTTAAACTTTAATTACTCAAGCTTAGTTACTCTAGCTCCCTTGCATCTTATTACACCAAATTATGGGGACTAGTCTTTCAATTATTTTGTTGAGGGTATCATTATTACATATTTATTTATTTATGTTTTGGATAACCACTCAAATCACATTGGGAATTTCTGTTATGAAAAAAATGGATCAGATTTGGGTTAATGGCAATGTGAAACTATCAAAATATATTAACTCTAAACTCTCCTACAGCCTTAGAGTTTTAGGAGAGACTGTTAATCTCTTTATTTAAGATGTCATCAGAGCAGGTTTTAAATTGTGAGTTCAAATCCCACTGTGGATGCAATTCTTGTTTTGGGTCTTGCACCTATTTTCCCTCGCTCATTGTCCAAGAGTGTCTCTCTTGAGGGGGAGTGTTGAAATATATTAAGTCTATAAAATCTAGCTTCTCCTACAACCTTAAAGTTTATAGAGAGATGGTCAATTGCTTTATTTAAGAGAAACAAAATAAAAAAAATAGAAACACAGAGAAAAATCACATAGAGACACAAGAGTTTATGTGGTTCAAAAAGATTGCCTATATCCACTGGTGAAGACAATCAAAAGCTTCCATTATAATGAAAATATCAACAGAGATCACATGAGTCCCATATCTTCTCCATCTAAAGATCCTAAAGTTTCCATGTGTTAAGAATCTGGTGGACCAAGACTTATTCAAAGTCTCCCCACATGAATCACCCGAAGACCTAAGACCCAAGAGAAGATTCAAACTGAATTGATGCATATTCAAACTGAACTGATGAGTGGTGTTCAAGATTCAAACTAAACTGATGTGTGGTGCTCAAATTTCAAACTGACTTGCATGCATGGCAATCAACTAAGCATTCAAGATTAGCTTAAAATCTTATTAGATGAGGAAAAATATATTTTTTGCTGTTGTAACAATTAATATTGTAATCTTTTAAACAAAAAATATATATACAGAAGGAAGACATCACATCTCTCATGGTTGATAGAGTGAAATGGTATTATCTTATAAGTTTTATGGTATCAAAGTGTACCACATCCAACATGATTATTGTATTCTTTTGATTATCAACTCTCTCATGGCGTCATCATCTAGCCTCAATATTTCCATCATTGGTCACATAGCTACAATGGTGTTAGGAAATTTAACCTCCCATAATTCTATCATGAAAAGATCATATTGTACCTTTGATCGAGAATGTTGACTTTCTCGATCATATTGCTTATGAAACAAATGAACCAAAGGAAATGGTCACCGATGCTGATGGTAAAGAGGAAGTTAATCCAACTTAGACAAGTTTGAGGAAAAATGATAGAGTTCTCAAAAGTATTATCTCAGCTACCCTATTTGATGATGTTTGGAGCCTTGTTGTAGGTTTTAATACATTGCATGAGGTTTCAACCTGTTTAGAAGATAATTTTGTAGGAGGATCAACAGATCGTGAATTTAGCCTCGTCAGACAACTTCAATCCATTCAAAAAGGTAACAATTCAGTTTTTGAATATCTTCATAATTTTAAAGTCTTGTGTGATGAGGTTGCAACCATACAAAAGCCGGGGTCAAATTCAGATAAGGTGTTTTGGGAACTCAATGGTCTTGGACTAAAATATGATGGTTTTGTGAATGTAATAATTGTGAAACCCCCTCTTTCTAATTTCAATAAGTTTGTAGCTTATCTATCGAGTTATGAAACCAGGAGTCAACTCAATAATTTAGAGGGAAGCAATGCAAATGATTTGAAAGCTCCTATTTGGCAAAGACAAGGAAAAGAAGGTGGCTGGCATGGATGATGGAAACAAAATAACAAATGTGGAGGAAATAATATATTTTCATCTCAAGGAAGGGGATTTATCCAAAATCATCATGAAAGCACTGCATCACAATCAAGCGTACAGAAACCTAATTCATTTTGCCAAATATGTAGAAAAAGGAATCATACTGCATTCAAGTGTTGGAATCATTTTAAACAAGCCTATCAACTAGAAGAAATTCCACAGGCTTTAGCTATAATGTCTCTATTTGATGTTCATGATCCTGATGGGATACTTGATACTGGTGTAAGTTCTCACATGACCAATGATGTAGGTATCTTTCAAACTCTTCATCTATACAAGGGTAATGATAAAATCCTTACTGTAAATGGTCAAACTCTTCCTATTTCTCATGTAGGAAACACTACAATATCTACTACATATGGACCTCTTCAATTACAAAATGTGTTGCTTGTGCCCAAAATTGCAAAAAATAAAATAAAATCTTTTATTTGTTGGCAAATTGAATAATGATAAAGATTGCATCTTTGTGTTTGATTCTCATGGTTTTTGTGATTAAAGATAAGACATCAGAAAAAATTCTTGCAAAGGGAATTAGGTACAGAAGTCTATATGCACTTGAAAGAGAATGTAAAAGAGCCTTGCTTTTATTTTGGCATTGATAGACATCTGACAAAGTTTAGTGTCAATAGGTTGGGCATCCATAACCTGAAATTGTTTCATTTCTTAGTAAAAAACAATCTTATTCCTGTTGATGTTTGAAATAAGAAAAATTCAATATACTCTAGTTGTGAAATCGGTAAGAGTCATAAACTTCCCTTTAATGGTAAAACTAATAGTGCATCTTTTTATTTTTATAAAGTCCACTGAAACTTATGGGACCAGCACCTATTTCCTCTATTCAAAGTTTTAAATACTATGTTTCTTTTGTGGATGACAATACCAGATTTACATGATTATTTCCCTTGAAGCATAAGTTTGATTTTGTGGACTTCTTTGAAAAATTTAAGAAGATGATTAAAAATGGGTATGATGCTCACATCAAAATATTCAAATGTGATGAGGGTGGAGAATATAAAGACTCTACATTTCGTAATCTTTTGGATGAATATGGGATAATATTACAAATGTCATGTCCCAAAAGACCCGAGCAAAATGGAATCGTAGAAAAGAAACATAGAAATACTATTGAGTTGGGGCTTTCGATGATGCTTCACAATGGTGTTCCAAAATTTGGGTTTCCGAAAAACTCATGACTGCTTACCTAGGCTTGTGATCTCTCGCAGGCCTTCTCATGCACTCAAGGTGGCCCTGACTTTTTCAGGTTGGGTCCCCTTTGGTCCTCCACTAACATTTGATTCCTCTTTTTTTTCTTTTTCTTAAATAGACAAAATCCCAGGGTTTTCAAGGTTCTTCTAGGTCTCGGATCGGTTCAATTTGGTCATATAAACCAATTTACCATATTTTCATCAGTGATGCATATGCAAGGTGTTACACCTAGTGGCCCTTTACTACTGTATAATTTGATTTGTCGAAGACCCAACACAGATTTTTTTGTCTATGATTTGATTTGTTAGAGCCTCAACATGGGTTGTTTGTATATGATTCGATTTGTTGAAGACCCAACATTGGTTGTTTGCATATAATTTGATTTCTTAGAGACCTAACATTAAATGTTTGCATATGATTTGATTTATCGGAGACCCTGCATGATTTATAAACATGATTTGATTTGTCAGAGGCCCTTCTTAGGTTAAATTCATTTGGTTTTAGATTTGATGAAGACCCTAGTGGATTAGCATAAAGCATATGTACTCTTTAACTTGATTTGAAAACCTCTATGACTATGTTGAAGAAAAAATATACTTTGAATCATGGTAAGGATATATATATATATAGAGAGAGAGAGAGAGAAAGAGAGAGAGAGAGAGATTATTTGTTGCACATGCATGCTCATTAGGTATCCTTACTCTATCTCAATTCATCAATATCTATTGTTGTGCTTATTTTAGCCTCCTTTCTTTTTGTTATATATTTTGTATATGTTCTTGCTAAGCCCGTCAAGCTTACCCCAATTGGCACCACCCTACAGACCAAAGTGATGGAGGTAGAGATGATTTGTGAGCCGCATGGGATACAAGAAGAGAGAGGCATTGATTGTGTGGCCCATAGTTTACATTCCATTTTTATTTCAGTTTTTAGAATAGAGATGTATATTTTATTAGATGATTAATGCGTAACCCTTTGGGGACATAGATTATTTCTATATTGTTGGCTTTATAGAGCCTTTATTTTGATTAGTGGAGAGATGGATATTACTAATTCGCATAGATATGGATATGATTATTTTCTGCCACATTTTAGTTTATTTTATTGGTATCATTATCTATTCCGCTGCGCTTTGATGAGGAAGAAAGGTAAACGAATGAGTGATTCCGATACTATATGTGATTGTGAATGGTTTGTACGAGTTACAATACTTATTCCACAACGATATGTGTTTGATTTATATTGGATATAATGGGTTAAAAGAAATGATGAAATTTATAATGGATATTGGATTAAGGACAAGTGTCGTACTCCGAAAACAACATTTCCCCATTATGATATACGGGTTCGGGTTGTGTCATCCTATGTCACGAAACCGGGTTTAAGTCTAAATTCAACCTACGGGTTCAGGTTGTGACAGAAACAATCTCTTATTTGTTGGCTAATTGACAAATGATAAAGATTGCATCTTTATTTTTTATTTTCATGGTTTTGTGATTAAAGATATGTAATACCCTACACATGTTCACACATATCTTGCACACATGTCTTATATATAGTGTACACCCATGATACATATGTTTCACACACACTTAGGAATGTTTAAACACACACATACTGATCTATAAATAGGTATAAGTTTAAAGGGACACCAATGAAAATCTAGAAAGAATTAGTTATCAAGCTATAAATCATGAGAAAGATCTTAAAGTCTATTTTCTAACACAACAAATGGTAAGTAAATAAGAGTTTCCTAGAGAAAGTTATGATCATTTTTCCGTAAGGCGTTTGTGTTGATAGGCCAACAAGTTTGAGGTAACTTTAAAAATATACCAATAAAAATATACAAGGAATTATTGATAAAATTATGTCCTTGAAAATCTCTTGAAGTCTAGTTTCTAGCAAAATATACAATGAGCAAATTGAAGTTTGTATGAGAAAGTTATGAGCATTTTAGTCCAAAGGGGTTGGACTTGGAAAAGCCAACGGATGGATCTAATTCTGATTAGGTAGATCCGATCGGATTGATCCGATCTTGTCGAATGGATCCAAACTTAGTGGATTGATCTGATTTTTAGTTGATCAATTTGAACTTTCAAATTTTTATAAGAAAAATGGCCTGAAACATGATGGATTGATACGATTTCCATCTAGATTGATCCAATTTCGCAAAAATTGAATTTTGATGTTTATAAACTTCTAATTTTGACCCAATTAGGATTCTAATTCACTTAGAACTCTTGGGAGATCTATATAATGAATAGAAATTGACTTAATTCGACCTAAAAACCTTAAGAACAAAGAAAGAATGAAGAATAAAAGAGAAAGCTAGGTTGTGAAGGATTTTTGAAGAGTTTGAAGCTTAGAAACGTTTTTACACACCAAGAGGTAAGAGAAAATTAAAATATTATTGTGTTTTGAACTCCTAGGTTTTTAGATCTCTATCACTCCATTTTGAAGAGATTAAACATTATTGTGATTTGATTTGAAATAGTTTTTCACTGGTTTGGTTTTGCCTAAAGTTCTAAAAGATGTGTGGTTTTTAAAAGAGATATATTAGTTTTACAAGAACATGATATAAAAGTGAATTGTATTCAATTCTATATGATTTTAAAGAGTTGTATCATCCATTTTGAATCTATTTTGTATTATTAATACATGCAAAACTATGCTTTTAATGAAAAACCAAGAGTTTTAAAAGAGGGTTTGTTCCTAAAATTTTGTAAAAGCTATTATAAAAGTGTTTGATATTCTAAATAATTTCTAGAAGTAATGATCTACTGATTTGCTAGAAACTACATGTTTATCTACTGATTTGCCAGAAACTACATGTTTAATCTGTGAGTTATTCTTAGTGTTCTTAAAATTATATTTTGTAAAGAAAGCTACTGATTTTTACATTCTATCATTAGTGATTCTCAAGAGTACAGTTCTAGATAAATTTGATATGGTTTGAAAACATATTCTATAGATTGTGCCTAATTGGATCAAGTATGTTCTTGTATGTTATTTTGAATTAGCTAATATATAGAATTTATATGTTTCTTTTATGGACTATGCGATTTGATTGAAACTGCAAGAGAAAGATATGTACTATTAGAAAACCACCTTGCCCATCAAAGAGAATTATTGATGGAACCCTTCTGATCACCTGGGTGTAATCGGTGTGAACTGTTATGGATCATTACTTCTTTCCACATAGGAGGTAATAATAACCCTTCTCACCTAGGTATAATCGGTGCGAACTGGACCCTTCTCACATGGGTTTAAATGGTGTAAACTGGACTTGTTTCATTGGGGTTTAAATGGTGCAAACTGTTTTATGTTATGGCTTGATAGCATATATATGTTCTATTCTATATTGTCTTGTCTATGATATGAAATATGATTTGATTCATTTCATTTTATAAATGTAAAAGTATATGTTATCACTAATTTTTGTTTTGTACATGAAACTATAATTTTTATTAAATGTTTAGTAATGTATAAAATTGATTTATGAACTATTATACATATTGAATTGTAAATAAAAAAATATTTGTTTAGTTTATGAAATCGTGCTAAGACTTGATCTACTATTTTCATATTTTACTATTTTCTTGCTAAGTATGTCATACTTACCCTAATCTGAAACCATAGATGATGAGGAGATCGTGGAGTAGCAGTTCTAGATAGAGACAGTTAGAGACTAGACACTTGTTTATTTCAGTTATTTGGATTAAGGACTTTATTTATTTTAGTTAGTTATTTAAGTTTTAATTTCAAGAGATGTAATAAGTTAGAGATTTTTAGTATTTGATTTTGGTTGATGTATTTGATTATGTCAAACTATTTATTTAATTTAATGGGAATGTTAGACAATGTTTATGGATTATTTACAAGATTATGGTTCATGAGTTATGGGATTATATACATGTTAGACTTATGAGAATGTGATTAGTTATGTGATCATTGGAAATTGATTGATGTATCATTCCACTATGTATGAATGTAAAGAATGTGAAAAATTTATATACGTTAAGAATGAATGAAAACTGATAATGTTACATGTTGAAATTCATGGCCCTATTGGTATGGGTTTTGGGGCGTGATAGAGTTGGTATCAGAGCTCAAGGTTTGAAGATTCTATAGACAAATCCGAGTGTTAAGTGGTAGTTGAGGACCAACTTTATCTCGCAACAAAGTGGGTATCAGAGCTTTAGGTTTGAGGTTTTGTAGATTATATGAATGAACTCTAAGTTTAGGATTATAAGGAAAGTAAAAAGTTCTAGGCTGAAACATTAGAGATAAGTTTAGAAATAGTGAGAACAGAAAACATAGATGAAACATTAGAATATGATTTAAGAATATGAAAGTTTGGGAATTATTAATTGATCTTGAAAAGTTTGACACATTTGAGGATGATTTGATTATTTTAAAATCCTGACATTTAGTTTATTTAATTATTATAGGAAAAATGTCATCTAGTAAAGAGAAATCAAATTCTTCAGATACTCAGGCTAATCATGAGGACCCTACAGGTGCACTCAGAGCCATTAGGAACCGAGCTAAGGTTATGGAAAGAGACATGGTTGGACGAGATAGGCATGTGGAGCATGGGAACGATGTATTAGAGTGGTTTCGCATGATGGGGCCATCCAAATTCAATCTAAGGGACTCTAGATCCCATGGTTGTAGAAGCTTGGCTTATGCAACTTGAGAAGATATTAGGTGTAGTTGGCTACACTGAAGCACAAAAAGCCTTTTTTACAATCTTTACGCTAAAGGGGGAAGCTAAGCATTAGTGGAGAGCTACCCGAAGTACTTTGCCTATCCAGGATAGAGAGCTACTCACTTAGGATAGGTTCGAGCATGTATTCCAAGATAATTATTTTCCATAGAGTATTAGAGAGGCTAAGAAAGCTAAATTCATGAACTTGATTCAAAGAAATCATATGGTCTTACAATATAAGACCAAGTTCATGGAATTGATGAAGTTTACTCATATTTTTGAGAATGAGGAGAGGAAGGCTAGAAAATTTCAGAAAGGTCTACGTCCTAACATTAGGACAAAGATAACATTTGTGAGACCAAGGACTTTTGCTGAGGTCGTGGACATTGCCATGATGGTAGCAGGAATGTGATGAGGTTCAACAAATTTAGGATCAAGATAGGAAATGTTCAGGCCAAGATGTGGTTAGAAAAGACAATGACAACACCAAGGTTATTTAGAAAACTATGATAGCTGACAAAGGGACTGAGACCCAACTAAATAGGGTTGCTTGTCCCCATTGTGGGAAGACACATACATATGTTTGTTATCTTAAGACAAGAGCTTCCTTTAGATGTGGAAAGGTCAATCACATGATTAAGGACTACCCGGCAATGAAGACTAAACAGGCGACCAAGCCTATTGATGGGAAGTCGATGCCAAAAATACAAGGGTGAGTCTTTGCGGTTACTGAGAAGGATACGGAGGTGTCCAATACTGTGGTGACAGGTATTCTTCATTTATTTTCATATAATGTTAGAGTATTTGTTGATCCTTGTTCTATACACTCTTTTATGTCTACTAGACTTATGACCATAGATCAAAAAATCGGGATCGGCCTCGAGCGATCCCAATCCGATCCACTCATGGATTGATCGATCTACTCATGGGGGGGTGCTAATCATGTTATCTTGCATCAAATCCTTTTTTTTCTTTCTTTCTTTTATGGTAAATGTAAGCAAGCAGTCACCCACAAAAAATATATTAGAAATATGAACCCCTTCACAATATAACTCAGGGAAGGAAACACTAAAAATATAACTCCAACTTAAAAAAAACCAGCTTGATTTGATTTCTATATTGAACAACCTGAAAATTTCTTTGCAGACGAACTATATATCAACCACTCGATTAAATCAAACAATTCTATGACAAGTTGGACTCCAAGAAGACTTAATGAAATGCCAACCCAACGTAGACATTAGGTTAAATTCACCCACCTATAAAGACTAAAGGAAGTTATATACAACTCTAAATCTCTACAATCCAAACGACCATATCACAGCGACAAATGTGGTTGTGATTTGACTGAAATTGTTAGTATTTTTTTAAATTTCAAAATAATAATTATTTATTGTTTCTTTCATTTATTGCTAAATAAATTAAATATTTTATTAAATAGAAAATAGTTACATGTGTTGAAGGTTTCCAAACCATTTTAAATATTATTAAATAATATTTTAATGGGAGATGATTGTTTCAACCGTTTTGTTCCACACATTGAATAAATATATTTATTAAATAATATGTAATTGACATGAAATTTGTTACATGTGTTTTGGTCATTCTATTATTATTATTATTATTATTATTAATTAGTTTGTTTTATGTATTTGGACTATGTCATGCATTTGATTATTCAAAACCTTTTCAACTCACATTTATGAGTGGGTGGCTATATGCATTAAACAATGGCACTTTACACCATTTGAATGTTGGGATTAATGCTTTAAATGTTAGGAATGATTACAATATTTTATTTTGTTACCTAATGTGCATCGCTTTGAATATGAGAATTTAAAATATTAAATGATAATATTCTTGGGTGTTATAATTGGCTTATAT
>JAOXJP010247045.1:0-22475 GCA_025762735.1 Platanus orientalis | reverse complement strand
TTGGCATTTACCCCCTCTCTAGTCTCATCAATCAACACAACATCATCAACAAATAGCATACACCATGGCACTTCCTCTTGTATATGCCTAGTCAACTCATCCATCACTAAGGCAATTACATGTAATAAATATTACAATAATACCCCTCTCGTACCCTTCTCTTGTATACATGAATCTTTGCATTATGGAGTTCAGTTTAGTCACAGGTGAAAAAGTTTCTTGATAGTCTATCCCATATGATTGAGTATAACCTTTTGCCACCAAGCTTGTATTATACCTCTCTACTGCACCATCCGATTTAAGCTTCAATGAGAAGACCCAATTGCACTCCATTGGTTCCTTGCCTCTTGATAGATCTTCTATATCCCAATTTCATTTTTTTCCCAATCTTTCTTCTCTTCCTTCATGGCTTCTTATCGTTTTGGTTGAGAGAGTCTTTGCAATACTACATGGAAAGAAATAGTGGACAAAGAGGTAGAGAAAGCTCGAATGAAAGAGAAAGAGCATAATATTATCATATGAAATATGATAAAAAATTGGATTAAGGGTACAAGAGTGAACCCCCTTCCTGAGAGTAATAAGAAGGTTGGAGTCATCATGAATAGGATTTGAGACATTACCTATGTCAGGAAATGGAGATGGAGTAGAAAAAGGCTTCCTAAAGAGGCACACGAGGGATATTTTTGTGAACCTTCCTTCTTCTTTGAGTATACTTTGGAAAAGTCTTTCTACCATAGTCTCCCCCTTATTTCTATCTTCGACGTCACCACCACTTTTGCTAGTCTTACAACTACTATCAAAGAAGTAAGTGAGAACTGGCAAAGGAAGAAAAGACATCTCTTTACCAACATGCTTCTCCTAAAGATTCTTTTGGGAGGAGAAAAACAAAACAGACTCAGAATGTCACATTTATTGAGAAATTGTGTTTGGGTTGAAGGGTGATTGCACTTACACACCTTTTTTTTTTGACTTGGAGCATATCCTAGGAAGATGCACATAAGGGCTTTTAGGGTCTAGCTTGGACTTGTCACACTTTGGTATATGAATAAAACAAAAGACATCCAAAGATTTTAGGGGGAATGGAGAACTAGGAAGAGTTACTAGAAATGGTTTCAAGAGGAGATTTGAGCCCAAGCACCTATGATGACATATGATTCATAGGTGGGAAGTAGTCAACAAAGCATTTGACTAAAACACTTTACGTACATTCATGGTAATGAGCAAAGCTTGAGTAATTTTTAATAGATGACGGTTTTTTCTTTCAGCAACTCCATTTTGTTTTGGAGTGTTAAGGATAGGTGGTTTGGTGAAAGATACCATACTATCAAAGGTAGGTTGAGAAGTCGCTGGGTACATGGTCACTACTATTATCTTTGTCTTGGTGTCATAATGGGCTTCAACCATCTTGTGGAAAGACTGAAAACTGAGAATACATTGCTTTTAAATTTCAACAAGTAGACCCATATAGCTCAAGAATAATCATCAATGAAGATACCAAAGTATCTGAAGCCAAGCAAAGAAACAATGAGAGGTGGCCTTCATACATCTAAATGTACTACTAAAAAAGGTATAGTACTGCAACAAGAACTGACAAGATAGGGGACTCGGCAATGTTTGGCATACTCACATATCCTACAATGAAGATCAGAAACAGATAAGGATGTGAGCAAGTTGGGAAACACTTGTCTACAACAGACATTACAGGTGGCCAAATCTGCAATGCCACTAATTTAGCTGAGTTTGCTGGTCAGCAATAGAATGCGATATGGGGATTGTCTGTGTTGGACTGTTGTAGCAGTATATGGAGGACTGTCAAGAATGTAGAGCCCTTGAGTCTTATGGCCTCTACCAATCACTTTCTTTGAATCCAAATCCCGAAAAACATAGTGATATGGGAAAAAGGTAACACTGCAATTCAAGGTTTTAGGTAGGTGACTAATAAATAACAAATTCGAGGGGAAGTTCGGAACATGAAGCACAAAAGAAAAGGGACAAAGATAGTGAAACCGAAACAGAACCTTTGCTGGAAACCGAGCAAAACGATCCATCTGCTACTAAAATACAGCAAGGGGACTGTACAGCCCTATTCCCCAACAGCTTACTGTTACACAACCCTCAAGTTCCACAAAAGAAAGAAACACCAATCAGCCACACAGCTAAATCGAATTCCCACCAAACTGCTAGAAGAATTTGATCACACTGCACACTTAGACCATAGAGTTGTATTACAAAATAGTCACACAGCATTGAATCACAAGAGAATGTACTATTACGGCAACACAGATTACCTTGTATTACATGATTCTTTCACTTAACAAAGAGCAAATTTATACCACCCTTTGCTTCCAAAATAATGTTACACACCAACAATTTCTGAACACTTGTAACAGTCATCAATCATCACAAATGACAATAGAGGAGCACTACGATCATGATCACGATAACACACCATGATCTCAGATATTAATCAACATTCAAAATGCGAACTGCCACAGTCCCAATACACTACCACAGTTATTTCGAAGGCTTTAGAAACTCACACATTAGCACATAAAGTGTTCTGTAGGCTCTACTATGTTCAGAACTTCACCAACCAATCCTAAACGACACACAACTAATGCAGATCTGAACCAGCAGGTACCAAAACATGAGAGTAATAACTGGACAGCAGATACATAAAGTTCTGATTGAGATTAGTTCACAAAATAGCCCCGAAATTTGAATACACAGCACCTACACTTTGAAACAGCCCAAACAATACCACTATACACCAGAATGAAGCACTGTATACTTGCCTTGAATCATTACTGCACAGATAGTCGAAACAAAGCCCAAAACAGCCTGGGTGGTAGAACTGTGGTAGAAAAGCCGATTCTTCAATATGACTCCAATCAGCCTGAAATCAGTTTCTATAGGGTCTGAAGATTGGTACGAATCATCTGTTAGTCGCCAACAACAGCAAAAATTGATTGATTCTTCACAACAGTTAATTTACTCAGTTCTGGGTATTCTTTACGAAAACTGAAGAAATTTCTCAAAAAATGTGAAATGATCTCAGAATCCATTACAAATACCACAAAAAAAGAAAAAAGAAAAAAGAAAAAATCTAAATACCAGTTCTATCAAAATCTGGAATTTTCTTTTACTGACCTAGGTCTGGCCATACAGCATGATGATGTCAACCATACGGATAGCTGACATCAGCTGTATGGATATCTTTTAGACGCTTGAGTCTCTTGATACTTGTGGTCATCCCGGCTTCTGAATTCTTCTTGTAGCTTTGACTGGACTTGTCCTTACACATTACATACAAGGTCCAATACAATGACCAACTATTACATGTACTAACAAGTTTTGGAATGAGATTGACAATACATGCAAAATACCTAACACCAGGCTGGTTCGGTAGTTCATCTGAACCAATAAGAAGACTCAAGTGATAGTTTGATTAGGTTAACTCTCTGGTTGGTTCCAGGTTTTGAAAGTTGGAGCATTTTGTACCACTACATGTCAAGCCTGTATGGTAGCTGGTTCTTTCCAAATTTTTTTATTTGAAACGTTATGGAATTTCTATCAGTGGGTTAATTGATGGAACTCTCATTAAGTTGACATCCTTCTTTTTTTCTCCAAAAGAAAAAGTTGTTGTTGTCAATTATTATGATGCATTTTGTTATTGCCATTCATTATTCATGTTGTAGTGATAAATCTTTCCAATCGTTGTTTCTCTCTGCAGTTTCATTTGCAGTCATATCAATTTTTGGTTTTGATATAGACAGTTTGATTTGTTGAAACAGGTGGGCAAACAAGTATCAGGTAACATTTATCCTTAAGTTTTATTTTTTCTTCTCTTTTTAATTGAATATTTTATTTTCCATTTGCTTTCTAGAATGAAATGTCTAATATATATGGCCTTTTCTGTATACCCACTATACTGTTGGTAGCGTTATATCTTTCAGTTTTTTTTTTCCTATAAACCTTAAGAAATTGAGAAATCTGTTTCCTGATGTCTCAACTTGTGATACTTGCAAACATCCTAAAAGAAGAATTGTTTTAGTGGTTATTTTATTTTTTATGCACAGTATGGCCCATAGTTCACATAATTGTTTCAAACCACAGTTGTATTCACTTTTTTTCGTAGTGACCTGCTTAACAATTTAGTTTGTACATAGTAACCTTGAAACTGTCTTTCATTTAAGAGATGCATTTTATAGTTTTATTTTTTATTTATATTTTTTTTGATGCCATGAAAAGCTCCAATTCAATTGCTCATAGCTCCAATTCATGTGAGGTTGAATTTTCAATTATTGTTGACCTCACTGTTTGGTTGTATTGTTGGACTGTTGGCATATTTCAGTATTCTTCTGATCATTGGAATGATGCCCTTTTAATACTAATTTTTCTAGACATTTGCTAATAATCATTTTGCATGGTAATTGATGGATTTCCATAGTTGTCGAAGAAGAAAGTTTTTAGTTTAGCTATCTAGAAACCTTTTTTTTAATGGAAGAAAATATTTTATTGCAAAAAGGGAGAAAGGGGGATGATCAATCTCGAAAAGGATACAAGAACAAGGGCAATATCCCAAGAGAGGTCTACAACCTGAACCAGCAAAACAACCTACACAATCCCAATATTGCTGGACCAGTCTCTGAGTAGGGCCCCATTAGGAAGACCCTCATACCCTTTGCACCTCCTAACCCAAAAAATGATCATTTCTTTTGCTCTACGATACACCTGGTAGGCCAGTTCTGGCTCATCTTAAAGACACAGTTGTTTCTCTCCCACCAAATAGCCCAACAAACCACTGTAGGAACCATCTTTCAAATTCTTTTCCCAAAATTGTTTAAAGCAGACAACTTCCATCATTGTGATAATCCCATAAGATTCAAAGGGGCCATGAAAGTAATCCTGGAATCGTTAGCAATGCCGCACCAAATTTCTTTAGAAAAGGGGCAATGGATCAATAGATGGGAAGTCGACTCCGCCTCCTGGTAGCAGATGAGGTATATGCTAGGCAAGTAAAGTCCTTTTTTGCTGTAGCAAATCCAATGTGGAGATCTTTTCCAGAATCACTGTCCACAAGAAAAACTGGACCTTAAGAAGAACGACATTATACCAGACTGCCCTCCAAGGATTTGACACCTCCACCCCATCGACCAAATGTTCATAGCATGATCTAATTGAGAAGTTGCTCCCGGGGGCTCATCTTTCACATCCGACAATCCTCCCTCCATTAATCTGAGTACTCTGCAGTCGATCCTACAGCTGAATTACCTTCGGGATCTCCCAATCAAACGTTGCCCTCCTAAGGTTCGGTTGCCACACCAATTCCTCCCCGTGGGACGACATGCACACAGCTACCATTGAGTTAGGATCCGAAGCCATGGCAAAATCCTCCAGGAAGTCCTCCTTCAACAGTCTCTCTTCACACCACACATCCTCCCAAAATTTGATACACCTCCCATCTCCAACTGCATATGATAAACCTTGATTGAACATGCCAAAATGAGTCATGATGCCTTTCCAAGGGCTGCAACCGTACGCACCCCTAGGGGTCACAGGAACCCAATGTCTTGTAGCCACCACCTGCCTCCATAAACTTCCTTCCTCCTCCTCTAACCTCCATAACCATTTACATAGAAGGGCCTGATTCATGGGATGTAGTCTACGAATCCCTGTCTCACTCTTCTTTTTTGGAGTGTAAACCCTATCCCAAGCCACCAAATGCATCCTCCCACCTTCCTCACCTATTTTCCAAAGAAAATCCCTTTGGATTTGCTCCATGATGTTACATACTGACTTAATATGTTGGGATGTTTGCCAGAGAGGCCTTTATGAGCGTGAGTCTACTCCCTTTTGACAGATATCGGGCCTTCCACCTGGTCAATTACTGGCCCCCAAACTTCTTTTTGCTTATATGAAGACCCAAGAGGCATCCCAAAATAAGTAGAAGGGTGGAGACCCTGTGCGACATCCTAGATCTGCTGCAAGCTGATCCAAATTTGGAATTGTCCCGATTGTGATCAAAGAGCTCTTGACGAGATTAAGATGCAAACCCGACACCACCTTAAAACCTAAGACCATATACAAAACTAAGCCTTTCATTGCCATGGTCTCGGTTCTCAGCCCACCTCAATAGAAGAAAGAGATTTCAAGAGTTTCATAAACATGATTCTCACCTTTCATTAAATGGAATGTTTGGTGAGACAATTAAGCAAAAGGTCTGGATATTTGTGAAAAAGAACTGTTTAAAGAAGAGAGAAAGAAATGCAATTTCAGGAACTAGAATTGTAATAACAAAGAAGCATAAAAAAAGAAGAAAATAAATGGGAAATTCCTCACCTGTGATTCGACAACTTTTCCATAACGGCTGAATGTATCTTCAAACTACTGTTCCATGGTATCCCACGACGATCTCCAACAACATTATGCACTTCTTCTTTTCGAGCCATTTTTGCAGATTAAAAATCGGTAAAAAAATTATGTCACAGATGCCACAAACCTCTGCGGGAGTCTTGTTGCCCATGATGTTTTTCCCAAGACAAACCCTAATCTAGTTCGGTCCGGTCACCTGAGATATCTGATCAGCCAATAGAGATTCACTGCTGGGAACTGACTTAGGAGACGACAGCTGGAGATGAGGGGGCAGTTATCGTCGCTTGGTGAGAGGTGATTTGGTACTTGCGTTGAAGGTTGGGATAACGGGTTTTGTTTAGAGCATAGGCATACGGATTTGGGTTTATCAGTGAAACTCTTATTACAATGGCTACAACTGAACCTTACAGTCTCCTCATACACCCCTTCTTTGATCCTTATTTCAAGCCTGCTTGTCTGATCATTTTCCAGCCTGTGTCTAGTGCCACCAGCACTGTCTCAAACACCCCAATCCCTCCATCTTACGCATTGTCATGTTGGATGTTAATCGTGATGGAGAAATGCCATCAAACTCAAAATCCTTTGTGTAGTTCCTTGCAGAGTGTTGGGGTTGCCAGAGAAAAATGAGATAGAATTTTTTTCACCACCGATTGAGTGATTTCATCAATTGTTGGTGGTGTTGACTATAGTAGGATGACATGCGTAGGTTACAATGATTCAAGATTATTTACCAAACAAACTGCCTGAGTGGGAACACGAAAAGATGCATAAATAGATGAAGAAGCAGTTTTTAGATTTGATTCTATAACTTCGGGAAAGAGATTTTTTTATTAAAAATTTGTGTCGTTTATGGCATCAACATTCCTGTTGCTCCCATTCCAATTAGGATTAGATAATACAACCTTTTCAACCGTTGGCATCGATTCATTGGAAAACTTTCGTTATTCTCTGCTTCTTTATCCAAGAAATAGATTGTGAAAATTTTCAACTATTGTGAATATTAGTTATGGAAAAATGGAAATGGTGTTATTAACTTTGTAAACACTGCACACAACCCAAAGCTGTAATGAAAAACTTCACCTACCAAATCATTCCACAAATTATCCAAAACAACATAATGATAAGCTTGTATTATCATCTCAAATATATAATTTATATTATCCAATAAGCAAATTGAATTTAAGAATTTTGGGTTTTAACGCGCTAAAGATGCTGCGAATGAAGATCAAATAATAAAAAAATAATATAGAAATAAAGAATAGTAAAATTATCAAAATTTGATGCATCCTTTCCACCAATATCTTTTGGGCCATTGTCGTCGTTCTTCTAAGAGCTGTTATTGACTTAAGATTGTTGGAAAATATATGCCGAAGAACAGGATAATGCCCGAGTCACGATTCATGCTATTCTTAAGACAATATTTTCCCTCTATTGTTGTTCTTGTTGAAGAAGACGTAGACTGCAATGAGTCAACAAATCTCCTACTAGGGTAAAACAGCTCCAACCTATTGGTTGTGTTGTTGATCAGTGGTTTTCAATATTGAAGATCAACTATTTAAACACTTGATGTAACATTCAAAAATACAAAATGAAGAACACTATTATGAGAGATGTTTTTGTAGAGATTAGAAAAGAAGAAGATAGACGTTTTGATGTCTTATCAGGGTATAGATAAAATATGGATCTTAAAAGTGATTATAACAAGTATGAGACCAAATGTATATTTAGACTTTTATGGGATTCCTTGAATAATTACACCTTTCGTAGGTGTATTTTTTTAAAAGAAGAAAATAAAGGGACATAACTCTTGTGGGTAAGTCATGACTCTTTGAAGAGTTACGACTTTTCATGTAAAGACACCAATCTAGGGGACACAATTCTATCGGATAAGTTGTGGCTTTTAAAATTTTTTATCTTTTCATGCAGAGACACTAATGTAGGGGAGTCCTAAACTATTTGAAACTTTTAATAATATATTGCAAAGCACACATGATAATCCTACTTTAACTGAAAACCTCCACATTTTAGGTATCATTTTTTCTCATAATTCATAAAGATGATGTAATGTACACATATATGTATGTGCATACAAATTAAAGTTGTTACTAAGTAGGAGTAACCAAGATGCCCTTTGATGACATTATTGAAGAACCCATAGTTAAAGTACTTTAAAGTGTGGGTGTGTTTGGCTAAAGTAAGATGACCAGATTACAATGAAAAAAAGGAGAGGATTTAGTATTACACATTGTGCTTTATTGTTTATGCTAATCTAATTAATAGTTTTATGCCATGCATTACACAAAACATATATTTTTTTTGTTATTGGTGTCCTAACCAATTTCCCTAAAATGCCTAGTTGCTAGCATTGGAAAGCTATTGATCGAGTATTTAGATACTTTAAGAACTATAAATTTTGGTTTACATTATTAGTAAAACCAAATGTACTTGAATGGTATATTGATACTAGTTGGATATTCTTTGTAATGAATCAACTACTGGATGGGTGTAGTTACCCTCGATGGCACCATAGCATCTTGGGATTCCAAGAAACATATTTGTTTAGATCATTAGCTATGAAATTTGAGTTTACAATATTTGTGGTTGTTGGCTTAAAAGTAGTTATTGCTTAATCTAATGCTGCAATATCTTTACACTATGAATGTAAAGCTATATTGTCATGAGTGTACAATGGTACGTATACTGGTAAATTCATACATATTGGCTTGTGGTACTCATCACAATTGAGTATGTTTTGATCAAAAGGAAATTTAGTTAATTCCTTTTAAAGGGCCGGCTTTGCAAAGGAAATAATCTGGAAAAGTTATCCAGGGCGATGGGAATGTGTATAAATTAAGTTGACTATGATGGAAACCTAACCTGTATTTAGGTTCAACGGGAAAAACAAGTCATAGTAATCAACTTTATGCACTAAATAGAGAGATAGAAATAACTCTATTCCACTCGCAGTTAGTGCATGCCTGTATGGATAAGGAGGGGTGAAATATCTGTATGTATAAGGAAGGGTGAAATATTTGTATGGATAAGGAAGGCGAGTTTTTAAAACTCTTAATGGGTTTATATTTGTATAAAGAAGAAGTGTAAGTCATATAGATACACTTCAGATAGACTCACCTATGTGTGGATGTGAAGCTGCTTCTTATGAGAACTTAGGCATGTCTATTAGAGCACTTACTAATTGGGATAGCACAAGGTTGTTAATGTGCTTGCTATACTTGAACACTATTTAGGTATTTTATGTGTTCAATATATTTGTTAGTTGAAATGAGGTTCTTAGTTTAACACTACAGTTATTATGCACCTTGACGAACTTTGATGTATTTGGACTAAGCGGAGGTTTAAGTCAAGTGACATCTTCATTTATGCGTAATTTACTACTTTTCTATATTTTTTTAGTATTTTCTAGAATTTTAAAAATAATGGGGGATTGTTAGATATTTTTAAAAATTTCAATTAATCTAGGACTTGTCTCTATAGCTATTCAAATGCCACAATTTATTCAATAGAGTTGTGTCTCCTATATTGGTATCTTTACATAAAAAGTTGCAACTCTTCAAAGAGTCATGACTTATCCACAATAATTATGTTTTTTCATTTTTCTTCTTTTAGAAAAGTCACTTATGAAGATGTGTAATTGTTCAAGGAATTCAATAAAAGTCTATTTATACATTTGGTCTCTTGTTGAAATCACTTTTGAGATTCCTATTTATCTACGCTCTAATAAAACATCAATACGTCCATCTCTCTTTTCTCTTTTTCAACAAAAACGTCTTTCATGACAATGCTCTTCATTTTGTATTTTTGTGTGTTACATCAAGTATTTCAAGGGTTGATTTTTGATATTGCAAGTTGCCGATTAACAACACAAATAATAAGTTAGGCTCGTTTTATCCTGGAGGCGGATTTGCTGACTTGTTGCAATCTCTGTCTTTTTCAACAAGAATCAAATTAGAGGGTATATACTGTCTTAAGGACAACATGAACCGTGACTCGGGCATTGTCTTGTTTTCTTCGGCATAACTTTTCCAACATAGATCACTTGGGCCAATTGGGGGCCAAATCCATGATTAAAAAATGAAAAAAACTGATGGAATCAAGGAATTTCTAATACCTTTTTAAATAATCATTCAATTTATAATTTGAAGATGCCATCTTGCTAGTTCTATGGATCAGGCACTTGTGACTTCTGCATGCGAAGAATGATGAAGAGGTGAAACGAGGGGAAGGGAGACCAGTGTGAGTGATGGGTAAAGACACAACATATGATATAAAATTTCTTATTTAAATGATAATTGATGCTTGAAAAGTAGAGATCCTCATAGACATTTGCTTGGTTTGGTTCCCTTTCGCTAGCCTAAGTTGGCATTTAGCTGTTGTGTTTTCTGCAGCACCCAATGCACTGTGGGCTGGTCTGATAGTCTTTGATAGGAATTCAATGTTATTGAATGGGTAGGATTTTGTGATGGTGCATCACATATAGATTGAGTAGTTATTTGGAAGCTAAGTTTCCCATATCCTATTGTAGATGTGGATGTTGTACAGGAATGGGAATACCACTATTCATTTCTTGAAATGCAGGACATGGATAAGGATAGTAGGATATGAGTATTCCATCCAATTTGCTTTTTTTTTGATCAATTAGGAAATATATTAAAAAGAAACGAGCAAGAACTACAAGCCCTTGACTGAGGAGATCAAGGGAAGATCATAGAATCCCAACTAAACATCCAATCAGCAAAAGAAACATTTGACTAGTGTATATTTATTTAGGTTAGTTCTAGCCAGTGCAAGTTGGTTTGGAAGTCTTATTTGTAGTGTGATCATATTTAGGAAAGTGGAAGTCCTATTTCCATCACTTTTCTTTAGGCCATATTTTTTGTGAGGGATCAATTCTTATTTGTTTGACTTGATTTTGGCATCATTTGAAAGCTTATTCAGTTCCCTTTCCAATGAGTCCAAGATATTTTGAACCCAATATAATTTGGTGTAGCTATGGTCAAAATATTGGGAGGGTATTACTTTGTGATGAAAATTATCTATTTTCAAGTTTTATTTAAGTCTATAAATATGAAGGAGATGGAGTGATTTAAAAGAATTTTTTTTAGTGAATGTTGTTGATACTCTGGCATATTGATTTGATGTAGACTCCAGATCTCTTCTCTCTTGAAGGTGTTGATACTTTCAAGAGCTTCTAGGTGCTGACTCCTAGAGTTCCAATAGTACTGATTCTATTTGGTTTATTCCTCTTTCTCTTTTGGTTTTGTTTTTGTTTTATATAATTATTTGAATCTCACTTACTTTCATCCCTGATTCTGATTATAATTAACCTTGAAATTCTGCACAAAACCTTGTCCCTGATTTTCCCTATTGTCTCAACTGATTCTCTACTTAGGTTTTGATTAGTTACATACAGTAATACTCCTTCACAGCTGCTAAATTGATTCCCAGTTTGCTCTATAAAAATTCTCTTAAATAGTTTTCTATTCTCAATTCAACCACTCAACCTTTCAATGCCTTCTCTGTTTAATACCTTTCTATTTCTTGTTAGCCTTATAGCTGTGTTTTTTTTCCTCTCTTGAAAGTTTCTGCATCACTAATTGTGGGCACCTGGCATGTGCTCTTTTCTGGGTTTGACATGGGTCGCTCATGTTTGGGTTACTATGAGGGTTCAGGAGTCGCCACCAACTCAGATTTTGGTGATGGATCAGGCATCAGCCTCTTCTTGGAAAAGAAGAGATCCAATTATGTCAGACCCCAAAATGGGATAAGGTCTCTAGAGTTTCTTGGGTAATCTGATTGGTTGTGGTTGGGGAAGGTGTTAGGCACCCCAACACACCTATCAATTGATGGCCACTCCTATGCATGTCTCCTTCAATTTCTGTTATGATCAGGTGGTGGAGGTATGAAACTAGCTCTTATCTGTCATTCTGTTCTACAGAATAGTTACTCATGACTAACCGTTAGCAATGATCTTAATGGTTAGTCATGACCAACTGTTGGGTGTGTTGCCCAGACGGGGTGGGGGCTGATGTACATGAAGTAACCATACGTGGTATTTTGGTTAGGTGGTTGGCCATGCTTGTTTGGTCAGGAGCCCCAACGGTTAGTCATGACCTGACTTAGTGATGAGGTGGCTCTTTAATGGATTGAGAAGTACAAGCCTTTATGGAAGCTCAAGATCAAAAGCATGGGAGTAAGAAAGAAGATATGATGCTGTCCACAGTTTTTAGGCTTTATTTTAGTGTTTTCTTTATGTTTTAAGAGGGCTTAGTAGTGGATTTAATGTAATAAGGCCATTAGAGCTAAGTTAGAAAGCTGGTAGAGAGCTAGAATTAGTTTAGAAGAAGTTTAGGAGTATTTTTTATATTTTTCAGAATTTGTTTAGAATTTATTTGGGTTTTTTTTGGGCTGACCATACAAGGGAGGGGGTATTTTGGTCAGTATTGGTCAAATTTTGTTTTTTGTTTTTATTATAAATAGGTCATAAAGACCTTTTGTATGATTAGTTGAAGAAAATTTATGAATTGAAGTTGGTTTTTCGAGCCCAAGGTTTGACTACATCTCTATACCTCTTATAGTTAGGTGAGTTCTTCATTTTCCTTCTTAATCTTTCTTCTTCCCTTCTAAAAAAAGGGCAGCCCAGCGCATGAGGCTACCGCTAACGTGTGGGGTCTGGGGAGGGCAAGATGTACGCAGCCTTACCCCCATTTATGGAGAGGCTGTTTCCGTGACTTGAACCCGCGCCACCAGGGATGCTAACGGTAAGCCTTATCGTTGGGCCAAGCCGCCCTTTCTTCTTCCCTTCTATTTCTCCATTTTTACATTAATCTCTTCTTATTCCTTTATTATTTCTTCCTTTTAATTCTTCTCCTTGGATATTTTTTTATCTTGAATTAGTTAAGACCTAATAAACACCTTCTCATATTATTTTAGGGTCTTTTCAAAGGGACTCATAAATTAGTTAGGCCTTTTAAAGGTTTTCTAATTAATTTAAGGCTTCCCTAAACCCTAACATAAACCCTAATGCTTAAGCTTTGAAATCATCTTTAACCTTGTAGGAATTTATCTCTTAGATATCCTACATCAAATTTGGTATCAAAGCTTAAGTTTTCCAATTAATTCCTATTAGTTGGGTTTATTTGGTTCAATAACATAATCAATTTTTTTTAGGGTTCTTTCAAGAGGTGTAAAAGTTATTTAGGGCTTATTTTAGGTGTCTAAATAATTTTAGGGCATACCCTAAATTGAGTTTCATACATCATTGAGTTTTTCTTGGTTTCCCTAATCACTTTAGGGCATAACCTTCTTGAATTTCGCTGAAGTAATTTCTCATTAATTTTAGAGTTACCCTAATATTCTTTTGGGGTTCCGAAAAGGGTTTTCCGTAAGCCTGAAATTTTTGAACTACTCTCGGGTTCATTCTGAGCTAAGTTTTCACCGTGGGAATTAACAACAATGATTTGATTGTTGATATTAAGAAGCAAACAAGAGATTTAGAAGCCACAAAAACAGATTTGAATTCTAAGTTGGATGATCTTAACTCTAAGGTGGATAGATTTTAAGCTAAATTTGCTGAGTTTATGGCGGCTTTCCAATCAACAGGAAAAAAGCCAATGCAGAAAGAAGGTTCATTCTATTCGACTCTTCCTCCACTTCAGAATACAACTCAAGAGGCCTCTCATATGAAACAACATGAGGTGACACCACTTAAGATAGAACAAAATCACAGGGTTGTGAATCAACAGGATGGTGTATATCATGATGTTGAGACACATGTCAGAATTGAAGTTCCTAATTTTAGTGGTGAGCACAACACTGACATATTCTTGGATTGGAAACATCGCATGAAGACTTATTTTGAGTGGTTTGACATGCCAGAAGAACGCAAACTTCAATTTACAGATGCCAAATTAATTGGGACAACCAGGATATGGTGGACATCCTATAAAAAGATCGTTTCTAAATCAGACAATGGAGAGATTACTACTTGGAGTGAGATGAGGGCAGCCATGACGAAGTGGTTTGAACCACGAGATTTCAAGCAAAGAACTCACAAACAATTGAATTAGGTTAAACAGAGGTCTTTGTCTGTGGAAGACTACACTAACTGGTTCCAACAATTAGCGACGCGAGAAGGAATCAAGTGGAATGATAAGATTCTAGTGGCCATGTATAAACAGGGATTGTATCATCAAATATCGTAGGGTCTATGTTATCATTATTACCAATTTGTGGATAATGTTATTCCGATAATATATCAAATAAAAGATAACATGAAGTTTCATTCTTCCAAGAAGCCTTTCACGGAGAATGTTCGTAGAAGCATGACATATAATGATGGTGGTTCCTCTAGCAGTTAGATTAGCAGGGTACAAACTCAGAGTGTGGTATCATCTTCTAAGCCTAATCGTCCGTTTTCTCCATTTAAATCTAAGGGTTCAGAGGGATCCGTATCAAAGCCAAAGGGAGAGCAGTGTTATAATTGTAAGGTTTATGAACATTATAAATCCTAGTGCCCAAGCAAGTTTATGGGCCTTACTGAAAAACAATCATTAGAGGAGGACAAATTGAAAGAAGTAAATGAACCAATTGATGATATGATTGTAGAGTGCAAACGAGAATTAGCAGAGGAAGCTAAGGAAAGAGCAACCAGAGGATTTTCAGGGTTGATGCACCTCATGTTTATGATGTAGAAGATGTGTCCAATGCCACTAAAGCCGAAGAGGAAGCAAAAACAATCTATTTTTCCATGGCAACCAGCACCACATGATGGACCAAGAATCCTTGGACCTCCACCCCAACTCAACGGGGTTGAGTTTTCTAAGAGGGTAGGAATTGATGAGGTAGCTCTTTAATGGATTGACAAGTACAAGCCTTTATGGAAACCCAAGATCAAAAGCATGGGATCAAGAAATAAGACATGATGTTGTCCACATTTTTTAGGCTTTATTTTAGTGTTTTCTTTATGTTTTAGGAGGGTTTTAGTAGTGGATTTAATGTAATAAGTCCATTGGAGCAAAGTTAGAAAGTTGGTAGAGAGCTAGAATTAGTTTAGCAGAAGTTAAGTAGTATTTTTATATTTTTCAGAATTTTTTTAGATTTGTTTGGACTGCCCATACAAGGGAAGGGGTATTTTGGTCAATATTGGTCAAATTTTGTTTTTGTTTTATTATAAATAGGTCATAAAAACCTCTTGTACGACTAGTTAAAGAAAATTTATGAATTGAAGTTGATTTTTGGAACCCAAGGTTTGGCTACATTTTTATACCTCTCACGGTTAGGTGAGTTTTTCATCTTCCTTCTTAATCTTTCTTCTTCCCGTCTATTTCTCCATTTTTACATTAATCTCTTTTTATTCCTTTGTTTTTTCTTCATTTTAATTCTTTTCCTTGGATATTTTTCTATCTTGAATTAGTTAAGACCTAATAAACAGCTTCTCATATTATTTTAGGGTTTTTTCAAAGGGACTCATAAATTAGTTAGGCCTTTCAAAGGTTTTCTAATTAATTTAAGGCTTCCCTAAACCCTAACATAAACCTTAACGCTTAACCAAAAGCTTTGAAATCATCCTTAACCTTGTAGGAATCCATCTCTTGGATATCCTACATTGCTTAGACTATTAGACATGACCACCAATGTAATGACTCCAAATTTCATAACTTTATTTAGTCATGAATTCGGGTTGCTACTATCTGAATCTATATTTCAATTACTATAAATTTTGTTCATTTTACAAACTTAATCTTTTACATCCATAAGCATAGTCTAATGCAACAGAATAATAATGAAATGCTAACTAACCATTCAATCTCAATAGTGCAATGGAAGTATAAACATATATATTCTGAACTATGCAGTGAAATATAACTAATAAATTTCAAACATCCATATCGAATAAACTATTAAACTCCAAACTAAGCATATCCATGAAAATTCAGATAGTAACATCAAAGGGCCATCTAACTAGCCAACATATACCCATCCATCCAACTAGAGGGGTATTAAACATCCAAATAAAATCCTGTCTTAATACGTAATTGTCTCCATGGTTCCAAATTTCGATTTCGAAGAATATTTCGCCCGAATGAATTATAGAAATTTCGATATTTCATTTTGAAATATTGAAAATTTTATGGAAAGTTTCAAACTATATAATTTTTAATTAAGTATTATTATATAAGTTAATATATTGAATTATAAAAGATTTTTAATTTTTTTTAATTTAAATTAATTTATTTCATTATTAAACTAATAAGGTAACATATACATAGATTTGAATATATTAAGTTATTAATTAATAAAATTATTAGAATATTGAAGTATTAAGACGTAAAGTTATTTAAATATTAAAGTAATAACTTATTAATAAATTTATAAAGGTATTAGTTATTAAGATATAAAATTAATAAAGTATAATGTATTAAGTTATAATTTAATAAGTTATTAAGCTATGAAGAAGTTGATTAAACGAGGGTATTATTGTAAATACACCTCAGCCCATTTGCTTAAAAAAGGAGAATGATTGTCTGTTTTGAGACAGACCTCTATTATCGTGCACTGATTGACACATGATGTGTTTTTGAATTTAATGTATTTTATTGACCATTTATTCTTTCAACTAAACACTTTTTTGGACCCTTTTACCCCCAAAACAACACATGTCTTGTTTTTAATTCACCATATACAGTACAGAGGCATTTTTATCGTAGATCATTTGCTTCGTTAAAAAAAATAAAATCCTATCGGGCTCTTCAAGCTTCGAAAGAGGGAGAGGCGAGAGACAGAGACGGGGAGAGAGAGAGAAATGAACTTGAGGTAGCTCACCTTACCTCCGACGACGATGACAGCGACGGTGACGACGATGGCGATGGTGATGGCGAAGGCAGTGAGGTAAGTCATTGTCTTATTCTTCTTCTCCTCCTCCTCCTCCTCCTCCTCCTTTATTCTCTACTATTTAAACATTTGTTTTGTGATTTTTCGATTTATTTAGCGAAATTTTTAAGTTTCAAGTGGTATTTTAACAAAATTTGGGAAAAATAGGGTTCCCCTTGTTTTTTATTTCGATCCTTCAAAAACTTCTGAAATTTCGGTGAAATTTGGAACCATGATTGTCTCATACATGACATATTGGAAAATAAAACTAAACAAAAAACAGAAAAGGTGGCCCTCTTGTCCCAACAAGTTGATTATGGGACCGAACCTGTAAGAAATCACGTGCTACTAGGCGTCATCTAAAATGGTGTTAAAAACATGGATAACCTATAAATCCGTCAGAGAACATACAAAATGTTCTATTGGGTAAATTGAAGTATGCACAAATATGATTCAATACTAAATTGGAATATGCGTAACATAAATGAATCGTACCAGCTATAACAATAATCAATCTCTAATAAGGAGCCAGAAGTACTGAAGCCAAATCAAACAAAAGTCCGTAGCTGAAATAAATAATGTGTAGCTCCTAAAGGAAGTGTAACATGCAATGCAAATATTCACTACAAAGTATTCGTGTAAATATGTCTTAGCACTTCTTGAATACACTGCCTTAGCTAGTAGATATCAAAACTGTATACATGCTCATGGAAGTCCAATATAACCCACAAATTCACTTAACCCATGAAGAATTTCTAACAAGACATGTCTTTGATCAAATCATTCCAAATCTTCGAGTCCATACTCCATGGGGAAAACACCTCCTTTTTATATAGTTACTTAGGGACAATACCTCCATTGATTTACTCTCACATGGGAAAACTCCTCCCAATCGATATACTTATATGGGACATCACCTCCCAACCATGTTCCTACATATGTGGGAAAACACCTCCCAACTATCTATGCAATTGGGACAATGCCTCTTAAACCAAATCCTCTAATCCAAATTGGTATTTTAAAATCCATGCCTATATAGAGTAATACATAGCTACATAATGGTCTCATGCACGATATGTTTATGTAGTAAAAGCTCATATATGAGATCATGTAAAGCTCATGCTTAAAACCAGATGGAAGTAATAACTCATACTCACACCAAAACCAAGCGTTCAAAATTCCTCTTCTAACTTTCTAAAACCAACAATAGTACAAAAGTCCCAGGCAAAACATGCATATGTAATAACACTAATATGGAGTTCAACGGATCAAGTGTAAGTGGATATAATCATTTGGAAAACATAGTAATAGCATTCATGACCAACTAACATATGCAATAGAATAAGAAACAAAGCTTGGAGCTAATCAAATTAAGAAAAGACTACCAGATATGGATAGAAATCTCAAGTATGGAAAAATTAAGGCAAACATCAAGCATGCGAAGTAGAAATCATTTCCCCTTTTTTTTTCAAGGATCCAACCTTCTTACATTCAAACATAAAGAAAAACTTAGGATTCCAATGAATCTATAGTAGTAGAATAAGGGAGTGGGTAAATCTTAAATAAAGCATGCTCAAATTTGAGTAAATTTAGTAATATACACATGGAAGCTAGAATTTCATGCAAACGAAGATTTCTACCAAGGCATGTTGGGAGAAATAGCTCTATGGAATAAGTGGAATCATCAAACTTACATAGATCTAACCATGAGTGGTAGAACACTGAAATCTCATCCAAAATGACAACAAAAAATGGAGGAAAGTGTAGAGAAAATAAAAGAGTGGAACATTCAACATGAGAATTCACTAATCCTCTATGGATCTAGTGATTGGATGAAGAAAACTTACCGAACTTCAAAAACAATCAAATGATTGGGAAATCAACATCTCAACAAAAAATGAAAATTACAGAGGAATAAAAAGTCAAATAGCCAAAGGAGTAGCACATCATATATGAAAACTCACAATCTTGGTCCTCCTTGTTTAAGCTCCAAACTATTTCAAAACTCCCTTCCCTTTTCCTCTATCTTCTGTAAAATGATATAGAACTAGCATAAATTAGATAAAACATGAAGATTTAAGAAGAAATCAAGCTATCTTAGCAGATTCTTGGAGTTGAGAGTGATACTTACCAAATTGGGGAAAAACTCCCACTTTTCTTTCTCGAAGCTTTTTAATATCTCTAACTCTTTCTCTTTATGTTCTAAATGGTCTAAAAGACCCAAATGAGGTCTAAAAGACCCAAATGAGGTCTAAAAGGGATTATGATTCGTCTAAAACGAGACCTCACTCGTGTGGGGGTCGAATGAGAAAAAGCCACATGAGTCACTTTTCGCGTGACTTGGGTCACGAGTTGAGTGTGATAGTTCACAATTGTGACCGGTCACGGGGTTTGTGACAGGTCATGATTGTGACCGGTCATAGGGTTTGTGATTGGTCACATGCAGGTCTAAGTGACATGCGAGACCTTTGACTCTTGTGTGTGATTGGTCACACCACTTGAGAGTTTTGTGATTGGTCACGGGGTGTGTGAAAGGTCACGAGGTTTGTAACTAGTTACGACTGAAATTTGTTGAATTCTCTGTCTTCTTCACCTTGGGTCTCCAAAGTCTAATCTAAGTGGTTCAATGGTCCTCCAACTCATTCTAAACCATGTCTAGGTCTGTCTAAAACATGTGAAATCACAATTTTAACCTTACATGTGTTAAATTATATTTTTACCCTTAGGTGCAACGTAGGGTGTTACAACCAATGAGTAGTGACAACCAACTGTTGGACCTTCTAGAAACCTCTAGTATAGGTTAAATTGACCAGGACTAAGCTAAGATGGCTTCTCTTGAACGACAATGCTTCTAAACAGGTGGATTCAATACTTGTCAGAGTAACTCCACAGGGGACTCCCATGATATACATATTGATGCAGCCAATGTGAAGAGATCGATATATGTGCCTCCTCATAAGAGCATGAATTAAGTGAACATAGTTTTGAGATTTTATTTTGGGTTAGGGATTATCATGTAATAAGACGTTATGAGCCAGGGGTTTAGTTGAAATTTAGGACAGTTTAAGTGTTTTTTTTTTTTAATTTAAAGTGTAATAAGTGCTGTTTGTACAACACCTTTTAGGACTCTTTTAGCAGTCAAAAGTGGGGCCCATTAGAAGTCAACAGCCCCTTGTGGGGTTTTAAAGTTTAGGAGTCTTTTTTTTTTATCTTTCTATTTAAAGGTTCTTATTTGGTTAGGATTCTTTCTATCAAGAGTTTTATTTCTTTTAGAAGTCTTTTCGTAGGAAAGTTTTCTAAGTCAAAGAGTCCTAGATTGTAGGGAGTTTTATTAGGAATAGAAGTCTTTATTTAGCCTTTTTAAAGGCAAGATTTTAATGAAAAATGGGTTGTTATTGATTATGGAAATTTGATCGTGGAAGTGGTGTAAGTGTGGGTTGCGACCCAACTTTCTCTCTTCTCTATTCTTGGGTAGAGATCGTGGATCTCCATATTCATCTCTCTTTTCCTTTCTTACTTTCTTGATCTTGATTATTAATCTTGCTGTTTTCTTGATCTAAGCTGTTGAATTCTATTATTATCTTGCTTATTCTTGAATCATTAATTAAAAGATTTATCAAGGTTCAATCTTGATTGGATCTTGATCTTAAAACATGTAAACATAAATTTTACATCTTCTTTCTCACTTTCTTTCATCAAGAAACTTCAAGAATCACTTTCTTGAATACTAATCCTATTTCTCTACCTACTTAACCCATTGGCCACCCAAGACACCAATCCCCTTGCTGTTTTCTTTTTAAGAAAGCACTAGAAGGCCATTAGAATACCTGCGGCAACCCTTACATAACCTTTATTAGCCACCGTTTTCCCCTTCTAATAGTTCCCATACAGCCCCATGATTTAGCCTTCTTAATCGCAAATATCTTTTTGAAAATTTTAAGATCTTTACCCATCCATTCTTACCCAGCCGAACCCTATTCTTTCCCTTTAGAAATCTTTAATTTCAGCCTATTAAGTTGATCTTGAAACCATTCTTGTGTCTGCCTTAAACCCTAATTGTTGTAGGGCTCTTTCCAAAAGGGTATCCTACATCATATTTGGTATCAGAGTTGAAACCTGAAAGTTTTGGGCTAAACCTTGAATATTCTAAAACCTTAAAACTTTTTAAGCTAAACCCATTAGTGTTTGGAAAACCCGTAAAATTTTTGGGTTCTTGAAAGTTGTCCCAAAACCCTAAATTTTGTGAGCAAATCCCAAAGGTACCTCATTGAGCTTTAGCCATCATGAATTATAGTGGCTATGAAATTCCTTTTTAGAGATTTCATTGGGATCTCGACCATGATTCTCACACTTTTCAAGGCTATGAATGTTGGGCAAGTTTTCAAGGTGAAGATGACCTTTGGCTTCTACTTAATTAATTGGAAAGGGCAAAACAAAGGCACTGTTCTGAATATTGGCACTACAAGATCCTCCAAATTCAACATAATATTATTCAACGCAGGCTTCAAGAAATTGAATGATAGGAAAGAGATCGTATATTTCGCAAAATATAGAAAGGGCTTGACCAGATCAAGGCTATATAAGTAAAGTACAATGTTGAATGGGAAAAGCTCAAAGCGGAACAAGAACAAGTTCAAACTCAATACATTTTCTCTAGTTTATGTTCTAAAGCTTGAATCTGAAAGCTAGACTGAAGCTGAGAAGCCGAGGATTGTTCCAGCATCTTTACCAGTTCGTCCCAAGTTTGCAATTCGGAAGAAGTGTAGGGCAAGGATGGGATCCAAGAAGCTGGGTTCGTGCAAGCAGTTTTCAATCTTGGGCTCTCCACCACATTCATCACTTTTGTTGCGGAGTTTGGAGAGTTCATCATCAAGTAGCTGTGATGGAGAGTGGATGCTACTAAATTCGAGGTTGGATTTCTTCCCTCCCCGGGAGGATAATGCAGCCAATGTGGAGATTGATGTATGTACCTCCTCATAAGAGAGCACAACTTAAGTGAATATAATTTTGGGATTTTATTTTGGGTTAAGGATTATCATGTAATAAGGCTCTATGAGCCAGGGGTTTAGTTGAAATTTAGGATAGTTTTAGTTTTTTTTTTTTTTTTTTTAAATTTAAAATTGTAACAAGTGCTGGTTGTATAACACCTTTTAAGACTTTTTTAGCAGTTAAAAGTGGGGCCCATTAGGAGAAGTTGACAGCCCCCGGTG
>JAOXJP010247034.1:0-22476 GCA_025762735.1 Platanus orientalis | reverse complement strand
AAAATAACTCACCCCTTAAATAATTAAAACAACCCATACATAACACAAGACTTGAACCTTGCTCTCTTGTGTGGTGGTACATACATAAGTCACATAATGTTGAACGCATCATTTCTTCCACTACTTGGGTTTTATTTGAGACTCTTGGCTTTTATCCTACATCACAAGGCTTGGGGTTTGTCAGGGTTTGTTTGCTTCCCCTTTTGTTTCTCTTCTTTGTTTGTTGTAGGGGAAGCCTTGTCCCCTTTTTTTCTTAGTTTTTAAATGAATGATTTTTTTTTTTTTATCAGTAAAGAAAATTTATATATATGGAAGAGAGGGTACAAGAGGTATAAGTCCGCCGCTCTAGAGGGCAATAGAATCCCAATGAATTTTTTTTTTTTTAAATGGATGAATTTTTCTCATTAAAAAAAAAAAAGGAAAAAGAATGGAGATAAACAAGATGTTCTTGTTAAAGCCGAAGCCATCACAGATGATGATAATGTAAATGTATTACAATGATGGCGGACTGTGATTCTGCAGTTGGGAGGATTGAAGGCATCACAAGGTTTTCAAGACTATTTTAGATGTCGCAGATTGATGGTGGCAATGAAGCTAATGCAATTGTGAAGGAAACTGTGAACAGATTGAAGTTGCATACAAAGCCACACCCTAAACCATAATGTGTGATAACTGAATGCCAGAGAAGGTTGAAAGTGATTAAAAGGTGTTTGGTGTCCTTCAACATGGAAGGATATGCAGATAAGGTGCGGTGTGATGTGGTACAGCTACAGAAATTTGCTAAGTATAACTTTGATCTACAACAAACGGGTATTGCATGATGGTTCAAGCAACCTATAAATTAAGTATCAAGGGAAGGAGGCTATTTTGAGTCCTAAGAAGCCTTAGGATGGTAAGTTTAGTTGAACTAGTTGCTTCCTTCAAGCTTCTCTTTCATAGGGTCATTACTAGAAGTCGATGAGAATTAAGAACCAAAGCCAAGACTTCACAAGAAGGGCTAAACAAGTGGTGCCAAAAGCGCAACAAAGAGCTCTAGTTCAATGCAAGCAGAGCATGTCCAATGAGTCCCATCCTTAATTCAATGGGGTTGAGCTCTTCCAAGCCGGGGGGGAAATGATGCAGAATTGCAGAGCAAGAATACCCAATTTAAGCCACGGGTAGTTTTGTATTTCTAGGCCCACAAGAAGACCCACAAGTCTTCCTAGACCTTAGTAAACGTGCAGCAGATTTGGATAGATTTTCTTTAAATTTATTAAAATTACTTAAGGGTATGTTAAGTCATTAGCATACATGCAAGTTTTAAAACATAGTCATGTGATTAGCTGGTCTCAGTAGCAGTCGTGTGGTCTTAAAATGTTATGTGACTTTTACATTACATGTCTATTACATTTTCTTTTCTTTTTTATTGGTAAGAGTCGTATGTCAGAATAGAGTAAATCAGATTTTAGAAAAGAAGGAAGAAAATCAGTTTGGCTTTTAAATTGGATTTGTTCTAACTTAAACATTTGTAGAGTTCAAATTTTGCTTTATTGCATGTTCTTTTACATATTTTTCCTCAAAGAAATTATAAAGACACCTTAAAGAAGTAACCAAGTCTTACGACTCTTACCAATAAAAAAGACAAGAAAAAGTAATAGACACGTAATGTAAAAGTCACATTTGGGTTTGTTTAATAGGTGATCTCTTCAGCCTGGTTTACTTCGCCAAGCAGCCTCAGTTACTTATATCTTTTCTGTTTCAATTAACCCTGTTCCAGTCCACAATTCTTCTATATGATCAAAACCTATTTTCCCTTCTACTGCCAACCAATTTCTATTATTAATAGTCCAACATTGTTTACCTGATTGGTGCTTAATTTTCTCTCTCAGAACCATGAATTGTGTCCTAATTTTGCAACCTGGGAGTATATTACTTGATCTCATTTTGCTCTTTCCATTGCCCTAAAATTACACCACTGTAAGATTAGGGGAAACTAACATCCAGGAGAGTGCAACTTAAAAGACTCCCCAAAGTCTGCTAGTTTATGCAATGTCTATCTTCTACACATCAATATCCACCTATTCCTCTACCATCCGAATGAGTGATAACGGAGAACCACCCAGGGTTAGGCTACATCAAAAATTAGCTAAGCTACCTAGATAATTTTGATTTTCTTTCTTCCTACATTAAATAGTTAATAGTTCTTGACCATTAAATAGTTAATACATTCCTCCATAATCCTTTCATTTCTTAATATTTATAAATCTTACTTTATTTATAAAAAAAAAAAAAGGTTGGAAAGAAACTACACAAAGAATTCAAATTTCTATTCATTGGGAGACCACCTCTATGACAATTGGCAAATCTTTATGGTCTCCTGAGTGGATGCAAAATTCAGATTGGTGAAGTGGACAGTAGGCTTTGAGAAAGGCATCCTAGTACAAATTTACAGTTGCCTACTCTTTTGATATGAAATACTCGGAGCCCTCCATGACACTCCCATGGAAACAGGTGTGGTATTACCTGATTCCATTCAAAATCCAATATTTCATGTGGACATCCACTCTGGAACATATCCCATGATAGACAATATAATTCGGAGTGGCCAGTGTCTTCCCAACATTTATCTGATATGCCTCAGCGACATGAAATCGGTCTCCCACATTTTGATTCAATGTCCTTTCTCTATAAAGATTAGACAACCATTAAAGAAGACTTTGGTATGCAATGGGTGGTTCCAAGGAATCTCAGCAGCCTTATCTTAGTTTGAAGTTTAAGGGCCTTCAATGTTAAAGAGAAGGTTCTGTGGAGATCATGGACGTGGAATCAGTCTCCCACATTTTGATTCAATGTCCTTTCTCTATAAAAATTAGAAAACCATTATAGCGAACTTCGGTATGCAATGGTGTTTCCAAGGAATATCAGCGACCTTACCTTATATAAAATAGAGATATGTGCTAGAAAACTAACGTATAACTTTGTTATATAAATTTTGTTTACAAAATGACTAATTTAAGATGAAAATAAGGGGAAGGTAGTCATGCAATTTACATATTCGATAGTCATTTTTCTAGAAAAATGTGTTGTAGTCATTTGTGTATCTATATGATTAAACTTATAAATAGATTAAATTCTTAATAATGCTTTTTTAGTCTTGGGTGTGTAATCATACTCATCATTCATTAAAATTTCCACTAAATTCCAGATCTCCCCAAGGTGATGTATCCATCAAAAACGAAATTTTGTTCTCTGGTTGAGATTAATCCCAATGGCAGTTTGTCAGTGCGGCTGAAAATAAACATTCAAGCCTTTGAGAACTACATGACGCCAGCATATAAAGTTGCTATGAGAGCTAAAGAAATGATATATTTCTGGGCAATACATTGTAAGGGTTTTGAGAACATTTGCCCAAGTGAAATCTGTAGAGGGTGTGTGGAGATTATTGGATTAGCTTGGCTAGGGGGATCTTTTGGAAAGCTTTAAGTTTTTGCTTCAGTACATCTGTATAATCCTAGGGACTTTCTCATCCCACTTTGTATAAGGTTTCCCTATATATATATATATATAAAGAATCAATTCACATGAATAAATGGAAGGGGGAAAAAAGACTTTAACATCTACCCATATAATTTACCTCGTCAACACAAAGACGTGATGGTTCTTTAGCCAGCTCTAGGACACCCTTTATTAAAGATCTTAATCCCTTTTCCGGAGAGATAAGATATGGTTGATACCCATCAGCTTCTAGCACAATCTAGTACAGTACAAAAAATGCCATGGAAAATTATTAGATCCAGAAAACAATTTAGAAGGCTAGACAGCATCAAAATAAAATAACAGGAAGGATAACAGATACCCTTTTCACATTGTTAATGTCAAAATGTCTGTCTAAGGGCAGCTGCTTGATTCTGTTTGGAAAGTTTCCCTCAAAACTAGCAACGACTTTCCAGCCACCACCCTGCAAATAAAACTTATGATATTTAAAAATTTGTGGTACTTAAAATCATTTTGCATAACACATCTGCTTGAGTAGAACAACACGTCTTTCAAACCTGAACAAGAAGAGTAACCAACAATGCAATTACACATATACCAATTTCTGGAGAATCAGAACAACAATCAACTCCCATTCCATAACTCAAGTTTGCAAACCAAAGTGTTACCCAAAAGATGTTCTCAATTTGTGGCAAATACGTGAATAAGTGATTGCAGGATGTGCAGCCACAAAATATTAAAAGAAGGTGAGAAATATAAGAACATAAAATTCATCTGCCCCTCAACTCAATGTGTTCTCATTTAAGGCAGCCCAATCCTCCCAGATGAACTAATCCTTTCAGTCCACCATTTTAATCTCCTTCCTCAGTCTAACCCCCCACGCCCACCCTCAGACTAAGTAATTAAATTCCCCACACTACTGACCTTCTAGCTTTTCCAGGAAGTCTGCGAGTGTTATATCACAGATCTGGGTTTGAAACCTATCTTCACCCATTGAACTATTAGAGAGAGAGAGAGAGAGGAGACCCACACCAGCCTCTTAATTAGCAATAATCAGAACTAAAGAGATGACATTCTCTGCCCACAAAGCATGGTGGTTTTCTACATCTCAACTGTAAAAACTTCAAATTGTAAGATATCAACAATGAACAAGTATGAAAGGTATAAAGGGTGGACTCAAAAAAGATTTAGAAGAAAATCCCAAAAAAAAATTCTACAAATGTGCACAAAAACATTCAACAGCTCATTTAGAAAATCTTACCAAATAAGAACTCTAAATTCCTTTCAATTGGTGGATCACTCAAACGTAACTAGGTAAGGAACCCTGCATCATACAAATCCTTGAAATAGATCTCTCAAATATTGGAGAATGTTCTTAGTGCTCCTTCCAAGTGCTAAGAAAAGAATCAACCACAGAATTTCCTCCTAACACCAAATGGGCTAACCATGCAAAATAAGAATACAACCTTTAAACTCCCTTAGGCTAACTCAAGTTAAAGTCAAAAAACAAGGATCCGAAAAGGATGCCGCTGAGGATTTACAGAGGACTGATGGTTTTAATGGTGAAGATTTCTCAGGATATGTGAATGGAAACAACCTACTGTTTGAAATCCTTCTGTAATCATTCCGGAAGGTGAGGGAATGGCTGGGTGGGAGAACTTTAGGGAAGTGATTCGTCAAATGAGGGTTTCCCTGGTCCCTGTGAATGACTGCAAAAACATAGATAACCTACAGGAGTTTCAGGTTCTGAATCCAGCTTTACCATCTGAGCCTCGTTGGGTTCAACAGCATGAGAATCTGAAGACCTGGAACAATATTATAGTGTGTGATGTGTGGGGAGTAGTGTGCCATGGAAGTCAGTGGGAATGGTGGTTTCCCAGCGGTTTAGAAGGTGTGATGAAGAAGGGTATGTCATGCTCCCAACGGGATTTCCATCAAACCGAGCACTTTTTGCTGCGTTTAATGAAGTGGATTACGCTAAAATCATTGGTACTGGCCACGTTTATGATCACCGATGACGACTATTATTCCCTTTCAAGCGGCGAAGGGAAAGAGGTGGATTCGTATATGGGGGCTCCCTCTGTCTGATTGGAATCCTCAGGCGTTTATGGCCATTGGCGAAAAGTGTGGGAAGATGTTAGAAGTGGATTATCGCTCGATGAACAGGGAAATCATCTCAGCTGTTAGGATGAAGGTGGAAGTCAAAACCATCGCTGCTATCCCGAGGACCTTATGCCTGAAGAAGGGACAGGAATCTATTTTGCTGGTGGTCGATATTGAGGCACCGGTAACCATGTTTCAGGATCTCACCGGTGACGGTAATGGGGGTGGTTCCTTTCAGAAGTGAGTTCCTCGTCTGGAGGTTTGGGAGGAGGGTCTCCCAACCATTGGATTTGGGAATGATCTGACAGTGGAGAATAAAGACAGGAATGGTGTGCTGTCAAAGAAATTTGAATTTAAAAATTCAAATTTTGAAATAGTTCCAAATTTGGGGCCACAAGATCGGAATCAGGGAAAGGATTGGGATGAAAAAGCAAAACACATGGGCAATTGGAAGTGGATTCCAAAATTAAATGGTTCAAACCATCAGCCTGGTTCGTCCAACCCAAATCATAGGTCGAATGATTCCTAGTGGGTCAACTACGAAAAAGGGAGCTGGCTTTATAAGCTCAAATTTTAGGTCTTTGACTTTAGGTTCCAACAATTCAAAGAAAGGGGACAAAAATGGTTGGAGGTGCAACATGAAGGTGGTCGACGAGACACTAGAAGAGGAGCATGCGAATGGATGTGAGGAGATTTGCAGGGGCAGGAAGGAAGGGAATGAAATGTCGGTGCAAATTTGTCTGAATGACACAGTGGGTCCTCGGGTGGAAGTTCCTGGACAGGAAAGGTATGAGAAACAACTCAATAGTTGGAGGGGATCTGAATGTGGATCAACAGAAGTGTCGCACATGGCACATCTACTTTGGCTCCAAAATTTTCGGATGTATATACCCCGATGATGTCTGCTACATATCCACCTCTAGTTGCCAATTCCCCAACCTCTGTGGACAAGTCATCTGCCTTGGGTGGAACTGTAAATGACCCCCTGGGCCTGGGCAACCTTAGAAATGAAGGCAGCAGAATGCTAGTTGGTCAATATGTGGTGGACACAGATGAGGAATACCTAACGGAGAAGGAGCAACGTAACGAGAGGGATTTGGAAGTAGATTTGCAGGTTTTCTTCACCCCAGAAGGGCCGACATGCCTGGTAGATTATGATGACACCTCTGTGTCGATGGAGGAGGAGGAATTGAATACGGTGTGTAATTGCAGTTCATGGGGGGATCATCATTCAGAGGATCACAGTGATGGCAGCCAAAAGAATAATTCCAAGGGGGTTCTTGGTCAGGATTCCAATCCTTATGGCTCATCTGATGCTTCAGGTAATTTTAAGTACTCTGTCCATAAGCTCTCTTCAAATTCTTTTGTTTATTCCTCTATACTACTGTAACTCCTCTATATCCTTCTTCTATTGGTTGTGGAGAGTCCCCCATATTACAGGTTGAGAATATGGATAGCCAAAATTTCCTTTGGGGATGATATAGCAGGGAAACTCGGGAAAATAATTGGGTTGGAGAATGACAATTGGAAAAGGAACATAGACCAGATGATTAAAAATATGGGGTTGAAGGGGGTGGATAGAAATGGGGCAGCAGTGAAAATATCTGACCATATTGATGGGAAGGAGGATGGTTTGCAGTGAAGAAACAATAAATCTGGACGAGGTTTAAGGGAATTAAAAACCTTGGCGTGGGATATGAATGATATAGTGACTGGAGCTAGTGAGATAGCTGGTAGTCGGAGGGCTGGAAGGGGAAAAAAATCAGAAAGGTGCACGAATGCATGGCCAAATTTGATTGTATTGCAAGAAACCAAAAAAGAGATTATGGGTGACAAACTGGTTAGAAGTGCTATTGGTTCGGTTAATTCTAATTGGTGTGCTCTTCCTGCAATTAAAACATCAGGCGGTATCCTAATGGCTTGGAATCTGAGGTCATCTGGAAAAAAGAAGTATGGAAGGGGGTTTTTCCATTTCGCTATGTTTGGAAAACATATCTTTAGGGATGGAATGGCTATTCACAGGTGTTTTTGGGCCTTCCGTTGCTAAAAATAGGGGTGCTTTGTGGGAGGAATTGGGCTATGTTCACAATGCTTGGGTGGGGCTCTGGCTAGTGGGAAGTGACTTTAATGTGATTCATTTTGTGCATGAAAAATTCCCTAGGGGTGTGATGAGAAGGAGTATGAGAGACCTCAACGAGTTTGTCCAAAGTCACGCTTTGAGGGACAATCATTTGTCTAATGCAAATTTCACTTGGACAAATGGTCAGGATGATAGGAAGAAGACTCTTTTGGGGGACATGGATGCAGCCTGGACAGATTTCTGGTGTTAAATAGTTGTGAAGATCTGTATCCTCGTTTTGCACAGAAATCTCTTCCCAAGATTATTTCAAATCATTGGCCAATCCTTCTTTCTACCTCCCGAATCAATTTCGGGCCTTCTCCTTTTAGATTTGAAAATATGTGGACTTTGCACTCTTCTTTTAAAGATTGTGTGAAGAAGTGGTGGAATGAATATGAAGTCTATGAGTGGAAAGGTTTTTGCTTCATGAAAAAGCTCCATTATGTGAAGATGAAGTTGATTGAGTGGAACAAAAATACTTTTGAGAAGATTAATGCAAACAAGAAAAATATTTGGGATGAAATTCAAGAGATTGATAAAAGGGTGGAGGAGAATGGGATTCTTGAGGTGGTAGATGTAAATAGGAAGAAGACTCTTTGCGGGGACATGGATGCATTGCTTAGAGGGGAGGAACTTCATTGGAAGCAAAAGGCAAAGTGTAAGTGGCTCAAGGAAGGTGACAACAACACAAGATTCTTTTACAAAATGGCAAACAAGAAGAAGAGAAGTTTAACCACTAGAATGATTATTCAAGGAGAGGAGACTGATGATGAGGAAAAGATAAAGGAGGCAACTGTCAATTTTTTCTCCTAGTTATACACAAAGGAAGATAGGGACCACCCGATCATTGATAATCTTCTCTCGAGTTGTTTGGATGAAGGAGCTTATTGTCTAGAAGGTGTTTTCTCATAAGAGGAAGTTAAGGAGACTGCTTTTAGTATTGACAAGGATAAATCCCCGGGAAAAGATGGTTTTTCGTCTCTCTTTCATCAAGAATGTTGGCAGATTGTTAAAGAATATCTCATGGAAGTGTTCAATGAATTCTATAGTAGTGGCACTATCAACAAAATTACTAATGCTACTTCCATTGTCCTTGTTCCTAAAAAAGAGGATGCAAGTGATTTTTTAGAATTTCGACCAATAAGTCTCGTGAGTAGCTTGTACAAAATTATTGCCAAGGTCTTATCTATGCGGCTTAGGAATGTGATGGGGGGACTAGTGTCAAATTCTCAGGGTGCTTTTGTGAAAGGGAGGAAAATATAGATGATATTCTTGCTTCTAATGAGGTAGTTGATGGGAGGAGAAGGTCGAAAGAGTAAGGGTTGGTGTGTAAGACTGATCTTGAAAAGGCTTATGATAGGGTGGGTTGGGATTTTCTTCGATGGACTATGGAAAAAAAGGGTTTGGAGAGTAGATGAATTCAATGGATAATAGAATGTTTAGATCACCCTCACTTCTCAGTAATGATTAATGGGGTCTCAAAAGGTTTTTTCCCTTCTTCTCGAGAGTTAAAACAAGGGGATCCTCTATCTCCGTTTTTATATATGCTGGTAGTGGATGGGTTTAGTGCCTTGATGACTATAGCAGTGGAAAATGGCCTTATTAAGGGTTTTGATGCTAGCCGCAATAGCCCCTCAATCTCTTATTTGCAATTTTTTGATACGTAACAACTTCATTAAAAAACGAGAAAAAGCATAAAATACAACACTAGGGGGAGGAAACCCTACTAACAATCCTCCGGAATATAACTCTCACAAAACAAAAACTGAGACAGGACTCCTTTATTAGCCAAACAGTCGGTCAGAGCATTTTGGTATCTAAGAACATGAACAAAGGAAATAGACAAGGATAACACCAACTCCCTAATCTTGTATAAGATAGAGTGAATACGCCACGAACCATTCCCAAGACCCATCCCCCAACTAATAACCACCTTTGAGTCCCCTTCCACCACGCATCCAAGAATGCGCATCTGGTTTAGCTCAAAGCCCCATAACTAAGCTCAAAGCCCCAAAGCCTCCGCTGTAGAAGAATTGCACTTCCCTAATGGACCAAAAATAACCCGAATAATCTTACTTGAATGATCCCTTAACACGCAATCGAAACCAACAGGCCCGGGATTTCCTTTTGAAGCATCGTCAAAATTAATTTTAAGAACACCCTCCGGAGGAGGACACCATTGACCACTCCGAGGAAGCAATCCTAACCTTCAGAATAGACCAAGAAATAGTTGAACGCCAGTCTGAAAGAAACATAGATATAGAAGTCCTATGGAATTCCTTATCCAACAAGACCCAGCTACAAACTTCCCTAATGATGGAATCAATCACCTCGCCAGACTCTCATTTGCAGATAGAAGACGATACCATATGCTTTGTGGAGGCAAGTATAGATTAAGTCTCAAATTTAAAGCTTATCTCCAAAATCTATGAATGTATTTCGGGGCTTAAAATCAATATTGCAAAATCAAGTACGACAGGTATTAGCGTGGATGACAGGGTATTATCTTCATTTGTGGATAACTTTAGGTGTAAGGTGGAGAATGGCCTTTGAAATACATAGGTATGCCTCTTAGGGGTAATCCTAGAGTCATTTCCTTTTGGGACCCAGTGATTGAGAGAGTTAATAAGAAATTGGTTGGTTAGAAAAAATCTTATATTTTGTTGGGGGGAAGAATCACTTTGATAAAGGCCGTAATGGCTAATGTGATAGTGTACTATACGTCTCTCTTTAAAATGCCTAGGAAGGTAAGCATGGCGTTGGAGAAATGTCAACGAGATTTCCTCTGGGAAGGTGGTAAAGAGAAGAAGGATCATTTGGTGAATTGGGAGGATGTGTGCAAACCAAAGGAGTATGGGGGGTTAGGAATTGGCCATCTAAAGGAGAGAAATTCGGCATTACTTGGGAAGTGGTTGTGGAGATTTTTCGATGAGAGTGGCAGTCTTTGACAATCCATTATTCGAAACAAATATGGGGTGGATCCCAATGGGTAGGATTGTTCCCATATTATATCTTCCAACATGTCTTTGTTTTGCAGACAAATTATTAAGCTTTATCTATTGTTTCTTCCTTATGTCTGTCTTGTGGTGGGTAATTGAAAATTGATTAGGTTTTGGGATGATATCTAGTGGGGGGATCAGTGGTTGTCCATTGCTTATCCTAGAATTTTCTGATTATCTACCTAGAGGAATGCGGTTATTGCTAATATTCTCTCCCCTTCCTTGTGTGGTCATGTTTGGAATTTGACTTTTAAAAGGGACCTATTTGAGTGGGAGATTGATATTCTTGCCCCTTTGATAGCCAACTTAGAGAATGTCTACATTTCTAATTCATTTCCTAACAAGAGGGTTTAGACCCTTGAGTCCTCTGGGACATTCTCTTGTAAATCTTTTTTTAAAACTTTGATTCATTCCCATAAATTTGATTTGACCTTCCCAGCCAAGAGGATTTGGAAGCCTAATGTTCCCCCAAACATTAAAGCTTTCATATGGTCAACTATGCTTAATCGCATTAATACTATAGATGTGCTCCAGAGAAGAAGACCCCATATGGCCCTCTCTCCTCAATGGTGTATCTTATATTAGAATGAGGCCAAATCCACTAACCATATATTTATACATTACAGTTTTATAGTGGTGATTTGGATTTTTTTTTTTTTTTCTAAAATGAGTAGAACTCATTTTTAGCTGGAGGACAATAAAGCTTTTGTTGTTCAGTGGCATGGAAGGGGGCAAGGAAATCGTACAAAGCTGTTTTGGGAATGTCTTATGTATGGGGTGATGTGGGGTGTTATGAAGGAAAGGCATAGAAGGCTCTTTGAAGAGAATTTTCGCTCAAAAGGTGATGTAATTGACTCTATTGTGCGAGAAGTAGGCAGTTAGCTCTTCATGCTTAATGAATTCAAAGACTTTTCCCAATCCCTTTTCTTGAACGATTGGGTATCCTCCTTACAATGAGGCCATCCAAGGAATAAGTATTGTTATCCTGGATCCCCACTCCTTTAGGCTCGTTTAAGCTCAATTTTGATGGGGCTTCTAAAGGTAATCCGGGCCAAGCCGGCATCGAATGTGTGATTAGGGATCATAATTCCATTGTTATTCGAGCAACTTGTGGGCCTTTGGGGATTTGCAACACCATTAAAGCTGAATCTATTAGTCTCCTAAATGGGTTGAGGGAATTGAACAAGCTCGCGTTGAAAGACTGTATAGTGGAGGGGGACTCAAAGGTTGTTATTAGTTGGGGAAAGGGGACCTGTATGGGCTCTTGGTGTGTAGCTCCTATTATTTATGAGATCCAGGAGTTAATGTCCTTATTGTGTTTCTCTTTGTCCCATATTGGTAGGAGTCAGAATGAGCTGGCTAATAAGTTAGCTAATTAGGGGGTTAAATCCCATTCGGTCTTTGTTGATAGTAGCCTCCTTGAGGGCAGCTTGTAGGGTCCCCCTCTTATTGTATTCTATTTTTTTTTTCCATGGTTTTTAATAAAGTTAAGTTAATTATCAAAAAAATAAAAAAGGAAAAAACACCAAACCAATCAGACAACATTACAATGAATAATTGGATAAATAATGATGCACATCTTCTCCATCCTTGCTTGTTATGCACTGATCCAAGCTTCAAAAGCTTCTATGGATAAGGTGAAACATAGTCAAATCTGGCGCAACCAGCCATTCAACTGAAAACTTCAACTCTAGGAGCATAGAATGCAATTTCAATGATATTTTGCTAAATATAGAGTTACAGACTAATGTTTTGGTTTTGAGGGGTCCTTGATATATCTCTCACAAAACCTCACATTCTACCTTATTTTGATATATGTCAGCGTTATTTCAACCAATAAGTGGGTCTAGTGATTAGGGTTTGTAAGAAGAGAAGAAGAAGGAGAAATAAGAAGGAGAAGAGAAGGAATAGTATGAGAGAGCATTGTTACTCTCATACATGTGTCTCTTTTATTCACAAAAGGGTTACAATTATAAGTATGTCCTCATACCAAAGTACTAGTATACCCTTACAAGTATTGTATCCCTGTATACATCAACACTCCCCCTCAAGCTAGTATGTAAATATTGTGCATACCAAGCTTGCAAATAATCCTCTTAAAACTAGGACTACACAATCCTTTGGTAAACACACCGGCTAATTGATCCTCAGTCTTCATAAAGGGAATACAGATTTGTTTGGTTTGCAACTTCTCCTTTACAAAATGTCTGTCAACATCAACATGTTTCGTTCTGTCATGTTGAACTGGATCGTGAGCAATGCTAATAGCGGCCTTATTGTCACAGTACAATCTCATAGGATCATGAGAATAGAATCCTAACTCTCTCAAGAAGTCACGTATTCAAAGCATTTCATAGATCTCATGTGCCATGGCTTAGAACTCTTCCTCTACATTGGAACCAGGTACAACTGACTGTTTCTTGCTATGCTAAGAAACAAGGTTACCTCCAATAAAGTTACAATAACTAGAAGTAGACTGTTTATCATCTACAGATCCTATCCAATCAATATCAGTGAAAGCCTCAACTCTAAGATCATCCCTTTTTCGATATAGGAGTCCTTAACTTGGACTTTTCTTCAAGTAGCGAGCAATACAATAGGCTGCCTTAAGATGTCTGGTTGGGGGGGCGTGTATAAACTGATTGACTACTCCAACATCATAGGAGATATCAGTTCTAGTCAAGTTCAAATAAATCAACTTCCCTATAAGTCTCTAGTACCGACCAACATCAATAAGTCCGTGGCCCTCATCTGCTTGCATGTGATGGTTAAACTCAATGTGTCACAAGGTTTACATCCTAGCATGCCAGAGTCTTAAAGAAGATTTAATATATATTTGCGATGAGATAGAAAAAGCCCATCCTTGGATCTAGAAACTTCAATTCCAAGGAAGTACTTGAGAGACCCTAAATCCTTGATTTCAAACTCCTTCCCAAGAAAGCCTTTTAGGTGATTGACCTTATAATGATCATCACCCATAACTACAATGTCATTAACATAAACAATAAGGGCTGTTACTTTCCCACTTTGATGCTTTACAAAAAGAGTATGGTCAGCATGACATGGCCTGTAACCAATCTTAAGGATAGCACTTCTAAATCACTCAAACCATGCTCTGGGGGATTGTTTAAGGCCATAGTGTGCTTTTTTCAGGTGACACACCTTCCCTTTCCCTATGGATAGCTGGAAACCGGGAGGCAATCTCATATAGACTTCTTCTTCGAAGTCTCCATGGAGAAAGATGTTCTTGATGTCAAGTTTTAACAACGGCCAATCTCGATTTATAGCAACTGAGATCAAGATTCTAACATAATTCATCTTTGCTACAGGAGCAAACGTCTCCTGATAATCAATCCCATAGGTTTGAGTGTATCCCTTAGCTACCAACCTAGCTTTGTATCGTTCAATGGTACCATTTGGTTGGAGCACTGAAAATATCCATCTACACCTCAATGGTTCCTTTCCTCTTGGAAGATTAACAACATCCCATATCTTATTCTTTTCAAGAGCCTACACTTCTTCTTCCATTGTCTTTCTCCACTGAGGTTGGTAAAGAGCTTGGGAAACACTGCATAGAATAGAAACAAAGGATAAGGAAGTAGAGAATGCCCTAAACTCAGGAGACAATGAGTCATTGTACATATAGGTAGCAATGGGGTGTTGAGTGCAAGCACGGGTGCCTTTTCTAACAACAATGGGTGAATGAGAATCATCTAAAAGTATGAAGGAAGCAATACATGGAGAGGAGGTGACTAGTTGGAGAGGCACATGAGGAGTAGAAGCAACCTTTTGCCTCTTTTTTACAAACACATTAGTAAAATCTTTTACCCATCCTTTCTCTTGAGTTGGTGCCTTCTCCTTTGGAATAATTGCTTGCTCTCCCTTGCTATGACATCTATCAACATCAAAGGAATACGGAGGAATAAGGAGAGGAATAGTGACATCATCTTCATATACACCACGTGTCTCCTCCTGAAGATGAGGATGGCTAGGAGAAAAGAAGGGGACAATCTCATGGAAGATGATGTCCATGGAAACAATACGCCTTTAAGTAAATGGATGGTAACACTTGTATCCCTTGTGATTCGGTGCATAGCCAAGGAAAATGTATTTGAGAGCTTTGAGATCCAACTTGGAACAATTGGATTTTTGAATATGGACATAGCAGACACACCCAAATACCTTGGGAGGAAAGTAGGATCTAAGGGCAGAACTGGAGATGGAAGAAAGAGGAGTTTGAAAATCAAGACTCGAGTGGGCATCCTATTCATAAGATAGACAACAGTCTGAAGAGCATTTATCCAAAAAATCTGGGGAACATGCATAGTAAAGAAGGCACGAGTAATCTCTAGTAGATGACGATTCTTTTGTTTGGCAATCCCATTCTGTTCAGGGGTCCTTGGATAGGTGGTTTGATGAAGAATGTCATGTTGAGACATATAAGTAGAAAAAACAGAGCGAATATATTCACCACCATTGTTAGATCGAAGAATCCGAATCTTAGAATCAAACTGTGTATCGACTATCTTATGTAACAATTGAAACATTGAAAACACCTCATGTTTAGCATGCAACAAATAAACCCAAGTAGTACAAGTAAAGTCATCCATAAAAGTAACAAAATAACGATAACCAAATAGAGAAGTAACAGAGGCAGGACCCTATACATCAGAATAAACAATAGAAAAAGGAGATGAACTCCAATTCATACTGATTGGATAAGGGGATTTACAATGTTTTGAATATTTGCAAGTTTCACAATGAAAAGAAGAGATAGAAATAGATCTACATAAACTTGGAAAAAGTCATTGTAAAGTAAGATAAGAGGGGTGACCAAGTCGAAAGTATCACTACATAAGCTCAGAGAGAGAAGATGAAGATGTCTACTGCACAGGGGAGGCATGATGAGAAGGCATATCAAGAAGGTACAACTTGTGCTCCTTATGACCTCTACCAATAGTGTGCCTTGTCACTAAGTCCTGAAAGATACAAAAAGAAGGAAAAAAAGTGACACTACAGTTCAAAGACTTGGTAAGGTGACTAATAGAGACAAGATTAAGCTGAACATTGGGAACATGATAGACAAAAGAGATAAAGAGGAAAAAAGGGGTACAGATCCAACCTAACAATAGAGGAGATCGAACCATTGACAATACATATCGTGTCCCAACTCGAGCTAATAGTGTAAGAAGTTAAAAGAGAAGACGTACCAGTCATATGGTGTAAGGCACCAGAATCAATGATCCAGGAGACACCAGAAGGGCAGGAGGAGGCACTAAGAGAAAAATCAAATATACCTGCAACACTAGTGGAGGAAGAGCCAGAAGAAGTGTCCATCTGAGCCATAAGACATCGTAGAGAGGCTATCTCCTCGCGAAGAGAGGCTAACTTTCCACTAGAAACAACAGATGACTCGGTTAGTACAGGGAAAGAAACAGGTGGAGAAACATTAGACAGTATAACAACAAAAGTAGTCGAACGACCACCACCAAGAGAACTGAATGTGCTACCTCGGCCTCTAGTGATAGAACCTCACTGAGAAGGATGATGAGTGGGACCCTGAGGACGACTATGGAGGTCCCAATAGGTGGCCCTAGTGTGGCAAGCACAACCGCAATGATCACAACGAAGATGGTCACGACCATCAAATACCAAACCCTGTCGGCTAGCACCCCGACTTCCATGAGAACTAAAACTGCCTTTACCACCTCGCTAAGAGGCAGATACTAAAGCCGAGCGTTCAACTACAGGAGCAAGAATATTAGGCTAGAGGAACCAAAATTCGATTTTAATTAGAGATATAAACCTGTCGACAATATTAGGTTAATTCACAAGATTCACAAGGAAAAGTGGATTTCTGTGTTATAGTCAAGGTTCAAAATTTCGATTTTGATGGATATTTCGCCTTGGGGATTTAGGAAAATTTCGGGGTAATTTCAATCTATGTTGAGCATGATAACACACTCAAGACTAAAAAAAAAATAAAAATGAAGCTTTTAATTTATGTTTAACTTAATCATATATAGATAAACAAATGACTACTAGTCATTTTTTTTTTTTATTGACTATTGAAACCAAACATGTTAAATTGTATGATTACTTCCCTTAATTCTTCATCTTAAATTAGTCATTTTGTAAACAAACTTTATATAACAAAGTTATACAATAATTTTTTAGCACATATTTAATTCATGCGTACATATGTGTAAATAATTTTAATTTTCAATTATTTTAAGAAGAAATCATTTTACTTATTTTATAAACAAAAACTAAACAATATTGTTTACTAGAAAGGATTTTAGTGGAGTTATTATTTATTGTCTAGAGTCGACAAATCGAAAATTATAGTAAACAAATAGATTTAAGATGAGTATAGCTCATGCATAATAAATCCCGCCGAAAGTAATGATATCAAAGGAGCTTCGCCAAAATTTCGTCAATATTTCGTAACTATTGACATAGTTTTGGTGACATGTTGATAAAATTTTGGAATTTTTGTATTCTCCTAATTTTATTTCGCCACCCTTAAAGTGGAGAAATTTCCACAAAATTTCGATGAATTTTGTTGAAATTTTGAACCATGGTTGTTGTGTGCCAGGGTTTAGTGAGAAAGAGGAAGAAGAGCCTTTTGGGGAGGAATAATCAAATGGAGAGTTATGAGATATTCTCATATACTTTCTATCATATATGAGAATAATAGCAAATACAAGAATACATGTAGGAGTATTCATATTTACAAGAACACTTGGATACACTAAAAAAGACGTATGTAGTTCATGAGGTTCTAGAACACTCGTACCACAAGAAAACGGTGAAAATGAACTCCACAACCACCACAGGTCATGTATGATCACCTAAAAATACTATTAAACACAATGTTGCGGCTACCATAAACCCATAATGTACGGTGGCTGGGTACCTAAAATGGGTCAAAAGACCTTCATCTACTGATGTGACCCGGTGATTAGGTACCTGCAATGAGTCATAAGACCGTCTTCACCTATTGATGTGACCTGGTGATTGGGTACCTGAAATGGGTTATAAGATTGTCTTCACCTATTGATGTGACCTAGTGATTGGGTATTGAAAGGGGTCATAAACCGTCTTTATCTATTGATGAATCCCAGTGATTGGATTAAAACCAAATCCTTTGATACGAAACAGTATTTTAAAATCCATGCATATATATAGAGTAGTATGTAATTGTGTAAGGATACAATGCAAGAGATGCCCATGTAGTAAAAACTTATATGTGAGACCATGTAAGCTCAATGCTTAAAACCAAACGGAAAATAATAGCTCATATTCACACCAAAACCAAGTATTCGGAATCACTCTTCTAACTTTCCAAAACCAACAATAGTATAAAGTCTCAAGAAAAACATGTGAATGCAATGATACTAATATCAAGCTCATTGGATCAAGTCTAAGTGGATTAAATCAAGTAGAAAGTGTAATAATGGCATAAATCACCAACTAACATATGAATTAGAATAAGTAACAAAGCTTGGAGTCAATTAAATTAAGTAGAAACTACCAACTAGTAATCATGATATGAATACAAATTTCAAGTATGGGGAAATCAAGGCAAACATCAAGCATATAAAGTAAAAATATTCTCCCCTTTGAATTTCACTAGGATTCAATCTTCCAACCTTCAATCATAAAAGAAACTTAGGATTCTAATGAAATCTATAATAGTAGAACAAGGGAATGAGTAAATTTTGAATAAAACATGCTTAAATTTGAGTAAACTTAGTAATACACACATGAAATTCAGAAATTTTATGCAAACAAGACTTCTATTAAGGCATAATGGAAGAAATCACTCTATGGAATAAGTGGAATCACTAAATTCACATAGATCTAGCAAGAAGCAAGGAAAAACTATCATCTTACCAAAATTGGCAACCAAAAATGGAGGAAGGTGTAGAAAAACAAAAGGCGTAGAGCAATCAACTTGAGAACTCATTAATCCTCTATGGATTTAGTGTTTGGATGAAATAAAATTACCAAACTTGAAAAATAAAGCAATGCAAGAATGAAGAAACTAAAATACTAGTCAAATGGAAGAATAAACATGAATAAACAATAGAAGAAATAAGGGAATAGCACATCATGTATGAACACTCACAAAAATCTCTAGTAATCAAATGATGTAAACTTGCTAAACTTCAAATACTTAACAATTGAATGACAAAGAAACCAAAATACCAACTAAATTGAAGACTAACCAAGGAGAAAACAGTAGGAGAGCAAAGGGAGTAGCACATCATGTACGAACACTTAAAAGTTTTTGGTCTTCCTCCTCGTTCAAGCTCCAAATTCTCTAATAGTTCATTTCCTTTTCCCTTATCCTTTGTAAAATGATATAAATCTAACATTAATTAAGTATAACTAGAAGATCTAGGAAGAAAATGAGCTATCCTAACAAGATTTTAAAAGTTAGGAGTGAAATTTACCAAATTGGGGAAGAACTTCCTCTTCCTCTCCCAAGCTTCTCTAATTCCTTTAACCTTTACTTTTTTGTCCTAAATGAGGGTTTAGAGGAGTTATAAATTGTCCAAGACGAGATCCCACATGTATGGTGTGTGAAAGCCACGCCCAAAATGGAAAAATTGTAATTTTTCGAAACTTTCAGCAAATCCTAGTTGTGATCGATCATGCTCATGATCCCTTTCGTGATCGATCACAAACCTCTCCGAGAAACACCTGAGAACTATGATCCTTCTCTTGTGATCCGTCTCATGATCCTTATCGTGATCTTTCTTGAGATCCGTGATCTATCACATTTGTAATCGATCAGGAGATGCATGATCCTTCTCAAGATGGATCACGCTTCTTTCAGAAAGTTCAGCACTGACATTTTGTAGAAAAACCGGTGTAATCTTTGTAGAAAACTTCGAATTGCACATCGTTGAAGGCATTGAAAAGTAGACTCGAAGACCTTTCCAACAATGTATGATTTATACTCAAATTGTCTCATGATTAGTACTGGTTTGCCCATGAAATTGCCCTAATTATACACTTAGGAAAACTTTGGAACTTGACAAGTTCGTGGTCCAACTTGGGTTCTACACTTCTAACTCAGTCCAAATAGTCCCTAAACCACTCTAAAGTCTACCTAAAACATGTGTAATGACAAATTTACACTTTCATGTGTTAATTATATTTTTTCCCTTTTAAGTGCAACGCAAGGTGTTACACCAATTGTGTTTAGAAAACGAAATGTTGCCTTGGGTAGAAGGGCTACAATCGTAGAATCAAAATAAAATGCTCCAATCTTCTAAATCGCACCACACTTGATTCTCTAGGTCCATAATAAAAAACAATGCATCCTCTACTATTCAACTCCAACAAAAATCGTCACATAGATTGCATCGAACAATTTTGTCAAATCTAGTATTTTGAAAGAAATTTCGGAAAAAACCCAAAACAACATTAATGGACCTCGATTTTGTGCTAAAAAAATTCCTAAAATCATGCTCTACCATAAGCTGGAATCATCTTTCACATCCCTGTGTACCGATTGTATGGACTATTGATGCCAGTTGTGCGGACTGCTGATGTCAGCATGTCTTCCAAGTACCTTCTGTGAGGCCTGATAGATCTGGAATTCCTCCTAGATCTGATACCAATTTAGTTTGGTGTGTAGGGAATTGGTGTTTATTAGGGTTTAGTTAGATGAAGAAGGGAGTAAACATATGGGAGGGTAGTAGTCGAGTAGTGGTCTCTCTCATAAGTATTTTATTAATATGTATACCTAAAAAGGAGGAAGAAGAAGAAGGGAGTAAATGTGTGAGTAGTAGTCTCTCTCACAAGTATTTTATTAATATGTGTACCTAAAAGATACAATATATGGTATAGTATAATTATACTATACTATTTTATTAATAGTATACTTATACTACACCAACATAGGATGTATACATATGGTATATCACAAGAATGCCATATATACATGTGTTCCAAGTTCCAACAGACAAACTCTAGATCTTTCTGCACTCTCACTTTTTTCTTGAAGAAAGGAAGAGTTATTTGAGAAAAGATGACATACACTGACACAACTTTTTTTTTGGGTGATGGGATGATAAAATTTGTATCATTTTTGAGAAGTTGGATACCCAAGAAAAATACACTTGAGAGTTTTTGTGTCCAATTTAATTTTATTTGGCCCCAAGACATAAACATAACAAAGCACCCAAAGAGTATAAGGGAAATAGAAAAGGGAGGACGATTTCTTTTTGAGAGCTGATACAAAGTTTTTTAAGACATTAAACACAAGAGGGCATTCGATTAAAGTGTTGGCTGGATTTTGGTCATTCGGGTATGTCAGTACCACATGGCACAATCTCTAGATGCCTTCTTGTGACCTCAGGTGTCGAGTTTGACAGAGAGACCAAAGAGTATTTGTCGACCATTTGGTCAGCCACCAAATATGGACATGCAATTTGGAGGGGAAGTGTTCTTCCCTCGATGGATTCTTTTCTTCCTTAAAACAAGGACTTTTGGGACTAAAAATACCTTTCTGTACCACAAAGTAAATAATAGAAATTGAAAGATAATGACTGAATAAATATTTTATTGAATTAACAAATTACTGACATCATAATGAATTGAACAAATCATACGAACGATATGATCATTGCAGAGCATACACTACAACAGGTCAGCTGTCCACAGAGGATTGTTCGAAGCAATCCTTAAGAAGGAAATATTCAACTCCAAGAGGGAAGCGATGGTAATAGTTACAAACAACCGGAGGAGCGAACTATCAACTCCAGGAGGGTTGGAAAAGGGCAATTTAAATACCTATGGAGGGAAAAGGAAAATTCTTGTAGGAAAGACTAACTGCTCCCAAAGGAGGAATACTAAACTAATTGCTCGTGGGGGAGGAATACTAAGGTGACTTCTCTTGGAAAAGGAATGCAGCAGTAATGGTGCTGAGTCAAATAAAGAAGCTGAAAAGCTTGCTAGTTGTTGTGTAGAATGGATTTTGCTAGGGCCCCGTTGCATTTTGGTCTCTTCCTTTATTTATAGATGTACATGGCAGTTTTGTTCTTGCATATTCACTTATCCATGTTCAAGTGCTTCATCCCCTTTTCTCTATCATGAGTCTGGTGTCAACAATTGATTTTAACTAGTTCCATGTGTTACTTTTGTTTTCTTGCCATCTATCCTTGGAGAGGCAAACCTAGGCACCCTGGTCCTAGAATAGCCTAAGCCTGATGCACTGTGCCTCTTCACTCCTAGCCCCAACTCCCAAGCACTATCCTTTCAAGGAACCCTACTTCCTAGAGAAACATAGACTCCCCCACTGGGTGGCCTATGCCTGCCCTTGACCACTATTGAAAAATGGTCTTTATTGCCTCCAAACAATGCCCCATTATAGGGCCAAGTGCAGTCATAGTTTAAGCTCACGTGGGCCAGAAGCATGTTGCATGGCATGCCATCCGTCACATTACCCATGCCGAGGTTCAAGGCTTCAAGCTCTCACTCCTAAGGTGGATGTTAAGCAATCTCTAGATTGCCAAATGGAGGCATCAACCCCCACATTTTTTTGTACTTATGAAAATGCCATCATGCCATGCCACCACGGAATGGTTGTGACAGTGGTTAGATGATGTCGTTAGTCCCCAAGTTCAATTCTGATCGTTCTGTGTTACACCTAGACTAATGATCCAACTTAATGAACAAAAAATCCAAGGTAGCTTTACTTGCAAGTATACAAGTGTTGTAGTACTGAACAAGGTCGAATCCACAGGGATTGACTTGTGCAAT
>JAOXJP010247024.1:0-22477 GCA_025762735.1 Platanus orientalis | reverse complement strand
GTTTCTCTTCCTTGGTGAAGTTTAGGGTTTTTCCCAAACAAAGGAGACGACGTGTTCTTCTCCTTGCTATTCTGTTGTGTCAATAGTGGACATGGATTTGGAGAAAAAAAAAGAGGCAAGAGATTCAAGCTTAGAATTTATATTGGGATGTGATCTTAAATTAGAAAATGCGTACGTTGGAAAAAATTTCTTCTTTCACACCTCGACCTGGATTTGGGTAACCCAGATAGTCAGAATAGGTCTAGTACAAGCTTCAACAAAGAGAACCTTTCACAGACCTCGAAAGGAAGAAATGAAAAATCAAACTTTGTTGATATAAAAGATAGTAGCACAGTACAATTATCTTGCTCAATTCAAAGGGGACACATCAACAACGAATAAGCTAGTGATAACAATCAATGAATGAATCAAGTCCAATCTTCTCAAACAGAGTTATAGACTACTTTATGTTAGTCCTACTCCTAAGATAAATCTACTCTTAAGTTAGACTAAATTTTATGATGATGTTGAAGATCCATTCTTATCATTTCTCTCATCTATTTATATCGAATTAGTCAGTTACAACATCTTCCCCACGTTGTAAAGTAGTTACTCTCCACTTTCCACTTTTTTGCCATCACAACCAAGCCACTTCCTCCATTCTTCATCGTGATGTCGAATGCCCATCGTGGGGTGCGTTGTTACCCTGTTTCGTTTGCTTCGTACAAGTGAAGACCCATATTTGTTGTACATTGAACATCTTGACAAGTGCCCTCATAAAAACTTTCCTACTTTGATTCGCGTCTTCATTTTAATAGACGGGTTCAATGTTTAGCCAAAATCCACGTGCCCTACATCCTTATGAGCATTTTCGAAATGGTACCAACAAATGCCCCTCACACATGTCTTGTTTAAACCTTAACTAGACACGTGTTTTCTTCTTCTAACGCTCCAATTCTATCCACTTGGGCCTCATTGGTTGTTTCGGAGATTTATGCTCAATGATGTAACTGATTTAACTTGATTATCCCAATAGTCGCCTTTTTTAGGACAAAAGATCTTTTATTGTTAACTATTCCCAGGATTTGTTCAACTTCTAATGATCTCAGGCAGAGCAAACAACAGTTTCTGTATGGAAAAATGAACTATTTTCATTGCCCAACAGTGATCCTTATCTCTACTCTTCTATAAGTACCTCCCCTGGGCATCGTCTTTCTCTCATCCCACTTCATCATGATCACATGTCATTCTTCTGCGATCATGCCGGTGGTTTCAAACCATGTTAAATGGGATAATTATCCTTTTTGGCCTAAAACTGGTACATGGGCTCCTTTGTTCACGAGATGATTCGATATCTACTTTTCACACCATGCCCTTTACTCAGACCACCAACCCATGACTGGTGGATGGTCATTTCATCTTAAGTCTTCTTATTTCAAGGAGTTGGAGAATCACATGGATCCATTAGATAATCTCGGAGTTCTCCCCAGGTTGTGGGGGAGTGCTTTACGGATAAAGACTAGGTGTCATCCGCAACTTTGAAGATGGAGTCACGTTCTACATGTCGCCTCACCTCTTGCTCATGCCACAGTTCTGCAAAAGGGCACTGCTAGGAGAGGCACACTGACTTGATTCTCTTCCTTTGCTCTCTTGATCCTGAACTATTACTTGGGGAGAATCTTGAGGTGACCTCTAGAGGTGAAAAACACACATCATCTAGGTCTCCTTAACTTGCAGTGATGAACAGATTGAGCAGTTTCTACCAAAGCTTGTGCTTTACCTCTATTCAAGACCAGCCTTTGCGTGTTTTCTTTAAGAAATGATGTATGGTCTTAATACGAGCCCTTATATTTTCATCGTCTCATTTAATATGACATTTTTTTCACTTATACATTATTTGTCTTGATAAGAGTCTTTATAATTTTTTACTTATATAATAAAATTTTATTTGGACATTTTTTCCTATAGACATTTTTCTCTCGACATGAGCTTTCGTATTGGACTTTTATTTATTATAGGACATTTTTGTCCTTATACGAGCTTTCGTATTTGGCTCATAATATTTTTTGTAGGACATTTTTGTCCTTAAATATTTCTCCATTATGATATGGAGGTTTATGTTACTTCAAATGTTTACCATCGACTCCTTCCTCGGTGTGTATAAGTTGATAGGTATTTTTATTGAAGACTTTGCTGACCTGCCATGATTCTTTCTACATAAATGGTCACCTTACAACACTTGGATTTTTTACTACAAAAGGTAGTACTTACCTTCAAATCACGCTGTTCAGTCCATCCCTTATTAGAATGTGACTATTGACATGGCTCAAGTCACTTTGATGAGCCATTGTAACTTCCTAGGGCGATGTGCCATGGGCATTTTCATAGGATTTCACTATCATGGAGATTTCAAAAGATAATTCCCCCATTAACATATGATTTTCCTAAGTTGACTATTTTTCTGTTTTGCATTGAAACCATATCATCAAGCCAAGAATGTATGGCCTTTTCTTGCTTTTTGAATCCTTAGAGTTCCTTACTTTTATGATTCTCTTCCACGTTGATCTTCGTGCTACCTTTTTTTGTCTATATCTTCGTACATTCTGACTCTGTACATATTGACCTAGGCGTAGCTTTCATGACTTGTCTATATAGGCAACCACTATCCTTGGCTGGGGCAGATTCTTCCATTCCCGACAATGAACCTAATTCTTGTCGACTCTTGGTGAACTAGCTTTGTCAAACTTTTTTCGTCATGATGCACTGGAACGTTGTTGTGTCATCTGATCTCGCATTTCTTGCCCTTGCTTTTCAATCATCAATGCCTTGATTGAGCACCTTTCTACCTCAATGCCCTACTCTTAGACCACTTTAATTATATTCATCGATCATACCAAATGAAGGCAAGATTACTCGATTGTCATGTGTCAAGTTGGATGTGACTACATCAACACTTATTGGCTTTGAGACTGTAGTGACCAATCCCTACTAGGTAACCAAACGTCCTTTGTGCTCGATTGTTTCCCTACAACTTTTTCCGGTCACCTCATCAATCGTGATCATATTGATATCTATTCGTATTAGGTAAAGGTTGATCTCGACTTCTCCCATCTACTACGTTAGTCAATTTACTTGTTCGCCTTCCTTCTTAACTTTATTCTCTAATATCCCTTTGATCACCATCATGTCAACATCGACTGTCTTAGAAGGGAGTTTAGTCTCCACTTTCCCATTCTGGGTGGTAAACTGACTCGTATACCTGACCCCTGACTTTTTGTTGTCGACAAGACCAATGTCGAGCTTAGTGACATTATGTCTCGTGGGGAACTTACTTTCCCTATCAATCAACTTAGTGTTAGATTTCTTATGTGCATGTCTTGAGGTTTGTCTAACATCTATCTCATTCGATCGCTTTGCAGCCTCACTCATGTGACTTTGATCACACACTGGCCTAGTGACTCGACTGGCGCTTAGCCCACTCAACTGCTCAGGCCCATTCATAGCATGGCCTCAAGGAGGTAAATTATTATCCATATGGTGGGTGCCAATATTGTTGGCTTGGGCCCTCATAAGGCTAGTGGTAAGATTTATATTAAACTAAGGGGTTTCCCTAAGACAAATAACTCAAACTCTTTGACAGTTGAGATTCTCATACATCTAGTACTACTAAAACCTTTATAATCCATCAAGGTGCTTTTTGGTCATCCTCTAGAACATGGGTGCCTCTCAAGCCTCCCTCAGTGTGGCAGAGTTAAGGCTCGATCAAGCTGGTTCTGGCCTTGAGGAGGTTGTAATTCGTGACCGACCAACCCCTGATGAGACTCCCCATATGAGCTTTCTATAGGGATCTCAATTCATTGATTAACAAGACAAACCATCGTTTGACCTTGCCCCCTTGAGTTCCTTCAGGGTTTCAGGCATTAGGCCAGAGCATTCATCGAGCTATTCTTTGATTCTGTCCTCTGGTCTCCTTTTGGAAAATCGTTCTTCAGGCATCAGCCTGAAGGTCACAACAATCACCTTGGTTAGCCTATTTGGTGCGGTAAAAAATTGTCTATTGATCTTGTCAAATAAGGTGTCGAGTCTGCCATCAGGTTCTTTGATTGTCCCATACCAGACTTCTTTATGAATGAGAGCATTTCTATTCTCAAGGGTGTTGAAACTTCTTCCTCTTTGAGATGTGCTCCCACTGTGGTTGTCAATCTTTGTTGGGAAAATTTTCTTCTTTTACACCTCAACTCGGGTTTAGGTAACCCGAATAGCCGAAATAGATTCGATACATGCCTCAACAAAGATGACTTTTCATAGACCTCGAAGGGAATAAATTAAAAATCAAACTTTGTTGATATAAGAGTTAATAGCACAATATAAGTATCTTGCTCAATTCAAAGGGGACACCTCTCTCTCTAAGTTAACCTTCTCAACATTGAATAAGCTAGTGATAGAAATCAAGGAATGAACCAAGTCCAATCCTTTCAAATTGAGCTACAGATTACTTTACGTTACTCCTACTCCTAAAATAGACTAAATTTGATGATGATGTTGATGATCCCTTATTCTCCTTTCTCTCATCTAATTATATCGAATTAGTTAGTTACAACATCTTCCCCATGTTATAAGCAAGTTACTCTTCACTTTCCACCTTGCCATCATAGCCAACCCACTTCCTCTATTCTTCATCATGATGTCGAATGCCCATCGTGGGGGGCGTTGTGACCCTATTTCATTTGCTTCGTGCAAGTGATGACCCACATTCGTTGTGCGTTGAACATCCTGACATGTGCATTGATAAAAACTCTCATGCTCTAATTCACGACTTCATTTTAACGAATGAGTTCAAAGTTTAGCCAAAATCCACATGCCCTACATCTGTAGGAGCATTTTTGAAACGGTGCCAACAATGTACTTCAAAAAAAAAAAGAAAAAGAACATGATGACTTTTAAAAGTGGAACAAAATGAAGCCAATCTTTTTCACATTTTTACCCCCCAAAAAATATTTTTCCACATAAAAAAGATTGAGATATAACTGCCCAAGATCAAGATAGTGGAACTTTAAAGGATAACAAAGTTATATATATATATATATATATATATATTTTATACAGATAACTAATAAAGGAAAAAAAATTAATTCATAATTAGAAATTAATGCAATGTAGATAGAGATGTCTGGCTATATTACAAGAGTAGCAATGGAGCTTACCAAAAAAAACAAAAAAAGAGTAGCAATGAAGATCTTTGGAGAATCTTGGGAAAGAAAAATAAAAGGCAATCATCTAAAAATCCTTAGTAGTGAAATGATGAAGTTCAAATGGCTCTATCATAATGCTTGGCAACATATTAGGAACAAGGAAAATTTGGAATTATATATATATATATATATATATATAATTCTAAAAAAAAAAGCTAAAAAATAAATAAATGAGGATAAGTTAAGGTATCTAATGATCTTTATCATAACTTAAGTACTAGGGATACTTGTACTAGAATAAGGGAGAGGAAATAGGGTAACATAAACGCATTTTAGAGTAAAAGTAAATAAATAAATAAATAAATATATATATATATATATATATATATATATATATATTAGTGAAGGACATAACAATTAAAGAAAGGTGAAAGGGTTACTTTTAGAAACCTATTACGTGACAATCATATAGTGAGTGTCAATTTAGGAAGAATTAGTAAATCTTATAAGATATCATAAGCACTTTTATAGAGTTATAGTTAAAGAAGTTTTGAGAATAATGAAGATAAGGAATGCTATAAAATCGGATGGTATCCCAATTAATGTTTGTAGAACTTTCATTGTGTTCAACTAGATCATTAGAATTTAAAAAATTCACATCAATGGAGAAAAATTATGTTCCTATATAAAAGAACAATGGAGGTATTAAAAATTGCACCAATTTTCATGAGCTCAAACATATGGGTCATACAATAAAACTTCAGAAGAGATGATTGATTATAAACTTATATATGAAACTAAAATACTAAAAAGTTATTTCATGTTTACATTAGAGAGATTGACCATTGAAGCTATTTTTTTAGTTAGGTGATCAATGGAATAGTTCGAAAAGAAGAAGAAAGATCTTCATATGGTCCTTATTAAATTAAACATTTAATAGGATTTCACAAGAAATCATTTGATGGATTCCAAGAGAGAAAGAGGTCTCCAACGAATTTATTGATATGATTAAGGACATGTATGATGGTGTGGTAACCAATGTCAGAACATTTAAGAAGAGATAAATGAGTTTTAAATCATAGTAGGCTTACACCAAGAGTTGACATTGAGACCTTATCTCTTAACATTGTTTGTGCATGAATTGGCAAGTCATATATAGGAGATCTCGTGGTATATATTGTTTGTGGATACTATAGTTCAAATGAGATTAGAGAGGGTGTAAATGCCAAGTTAAAGAAATGGAGGGATGCTTTATACTAGCAAGAGAATAGTTTTGATTGATGGCCAAGAGAAACCTTAGAGTGACTATTTTTTTTTTTAATATTTCAAATGGAGGGAAAGATTGAAATGGATGTTTTCCATAGAATTAGACGAACATGGATGAAGTGAGAATGTGCTTAAAGATTATTGTATGATTGACACAAACCATTAAAATTACAAGTATATAAAAAGAAGGCTATAAGACTAACTATGATTTATGGAATAGAATGCTAAACAATTAAAAAATAACACACATATAATGAGTGTAGCTTTCTTTTTCTTTTTTTTGATAAGAGGACATTATATTTGATAGGGAGAAATATCGAGACCCCTGTAAACCTATGAAACCCCGACCCTAATGACTCACCCGGGAGGTTCACCCTAATGAGACTCACCCGGGAGGTTCTCGTTGAGAAAACCTACCGAGTCCCTATGACCACCAAATCCCCACGGTAGCAACCCGAAGGATAATAAGGTCACTTAAGAAAGGTTCTACAACTCAATGACTTCTCAACATCGAGATTTTATGAAAAGCTACTGAGCCATTTACTTCCCCTCAATACCCGACACCTCAAAACCCCGGGGCATGACCTGAATCCCAAAGATTTCAACACCAAAAAGGGAAGTCATTTCATCAACAACTGTTCGTATCCTTTATACTTGAAGATAAGAACAATCCATAAGCTGTTACAAAAAGGAATATTCTCTATAGCTGGCCTAACAAATTGAGAAGAGACAAAGTTGGAAAGGGCTACTATGATTAACCAACTAAAAAACGAAAAATCAGGAGGGTGCCATGATCAATGTGGGCAGAATCTTGACTGGTATGCCACTACACGAGCCATAAATAAGGGCAACAGTCAGCTCACCAGGTATGAGAAAAATTAGCCCTAATTGGAGTCTCATATTCTACCACCACCTATATCTAAATTGATCGTCAAAGAGCTTGGGGCCGGCACCCTATGGGTATCACAGTTCTTTGGCTTTATTGTATAGGGATCATTCTGTAGAAGACTTAGGCCCACTGTGCAACCATCTGACCTGTGTTGTGACGCTAGTGGTTTCGACATTATCAGTTGGTGTTGTCTGTGAGAAAATCCTCCTTAAGGACCAAAGGTTTGAATGGTCGAGACCATGTCAATGGCGGCTCAACACAACCCTCACACCAGAGCTGACGAAGATGAAACTTCCATCTCCGATAAAGGCCATCGCGAAGAACCTCGAGTGGCCACCTTTGAACAATGTGGTCAGGGCTTAACGACAAGCATATAACTACTCATGGAGCAGAATTAAGAAATAATGTAGGAACTGAGGGGCTAGAGGATCGAGCCTGACAATCAAGAAATGGAACAGCGGGAGCCACCCATCCATCCCAGCAAAAGCCATGACAATGGCTAGGGAAGAGAAGACGAGGAAGGGAGTGCCACAGCATCCCAATTCCGAGAGACAAGTCATATTTTTCAGCATAGGGAGATGGTTCATACCTTTAACCTTTGGAAAGAAGAAATGGAGGACGTAAAGAGAGAAATGGAAACCATGAGGGAGGCCATTAAAGGGAAAGCTCTCACCATAGTCAATAAGCTCATCTAAAAAACAGATCATCCATTCACCCTAGAGGTAATGGCTTGACCATTATCAAACAAGTTTAAGCCACCCTAGATGGAGATGTTTGATGGTACTCGAGGTCCCCTTGATCATCTGGAAACCTACAAGACATACATGAATCTTCAGGCGGCACCCGACAAAATTATGTGCCAAGATTTCCTTATCATCATAAAAGGGTCTGCCCGAGTATGGTTCAACGGATTTAAACTCGAGAGTATATCGAACTTCACAGAGCTTAGTGGACAGTTCGTTAGGTATTTTATAGGTTGTCAGAGACATCGGAAGCCTACCACCTACCTGCTGAACATCAAGCAAAATAAAGGTAAGTCTCTCTGTGACTATGTGTCCCGGTTTAACAAAGAAATATTGCAGGTGGATGACACCGAGTAGAAAGTAATAGTGGCTGCCCTCATGGTAGGGTTGCTACATCTAAGTTTCTCTTCTTATTATCAAAAAACCCGCCATCACGTATGGCCGATCTGATGCTGAAGGCATAGCAGCATATGAATACTGAGGACACTCTCAACGCCTGATGGGAGAATGGAGCTAACTCCCAATTTGACAAAAGGAAAAGAGAGTCACATCCTACTCAGGATGAAAGGAGTTTCCAAGCCAAGAGGGGCAGCGATAGTGGTGGGACTAGACCACAAATCAACCAACTATTGAGTAGATTTCAAAATTATACCCCTCTTAACTGATAGAGCAGGTGTTCATGCACATAAAAAATGACACGGACGTCAAGTGGCCCGAGAGGTTTTGAGCCCCACCTGAAAGAAGAAATCGTGATAAGTATTGTTGTTTTCATTGGGACCATGGCCACGACACCAATGACTTCTTTGACTTAAAGGAGTAGGTAGAAGCTCTCATTCAACGAGGATGATTATAAAGGATCGTGGTAGAAAGGCCCCTTGTCAGATGGGGAGAAACCCACCGAGATCCCCCCACTTGGGAGGAAAGAAGACTTGAAGGCCTAATAGGCGAAATCAGGGTGATTGTCAGAGGACTTACCGAAGGGGGAGTGTCTAATTCGGCAAGAAAATACCACCTGAGGTAGATACATGCTGAAAGAGAACGACAAATGATGGTTACAGAAAAGCCAACCAAACAACACAAGACAAAGCATTCCGTCATCACTTTCTTTGAAGAAGATGCTCGAAAAGTGAGTCAGCTGCACGACGACGCGCTGGTGGTGATGCTGGTTATTTTGAACTACAAAACCCATCGCATCCTCATCGACAACGGGAGCATGGTGGACATTCTTTATCTCCTAGCCTTCGACCAGATGAGCATTGGGTGAGACAAATTCAAGCCAATCCAATCACCCTTGGTTGGCTTCATGGGCGATAGACTACTCCTCCTCAGAACTATTGGTTTACCAATAACTACCAATACGAGTGACAAGAAAATCACTAAGGTGATTGATTTCTTAGTGGTTGACTACCCATTAGCCTACAACGCCATTCTTGGAAGGCCGACACTAAACTAGATGAAAGCGATCACTTCAACCTACCATCTTTTGATGCGCTTCCCAACTAAGTGGGGTTAGAGAGGTTAAAGGGGATCAGGTGGCAGCCCGAGAATGTTATGTGGCATCTCTCAAAGGAGAACCGGTCCCAAAGGAGGCCATGTTAATCGACAACTTAGAGGTCCGAGATGAAAGAACTCAGACAGTAGCAAAGCCAAGAAGGAAACTTGAAAATGTTATCCTCAACACAAAATACCCCGATTGAGTAACCCGAGTAGGGTCAGACCTGTTGTAGGACTTCAAAAGCGACTATAGAGTTTCCTTCTTGACAATCAGGATGTGTTCACTTGGACACATGAGGACATGTCAAGGATAGACCCTCAATTGGCAGTGTGTTGGCTCAATGTCAGCCTATCTGTGAAACCTGTCAAGGAGAAGAAAAAAATTCTCCCTGGAGAGGAACTAGGTCATCGCAGAGGAAGTAAAAAAATTGCTCAAAACCCAATTCATAAGAGAGGTCCACAACCCCAAGTGGTTGGAAAATGTTGTAATAGTGCGTAAGCCCAATGGGAAGTGGAGGATGTGTGTCGGCTTCACCAACCTCAATAAAGCATGCCACAATAACAATTTTCCCCTCTCGAGGATCAACATCCTAGTAGTTTCAATAGCCGATCACTAAACCCTCAGCTTTATGGATGCTTTTTTGGGATACAATTAGATAAAGATGTATGAGCCTGACCAGGAAAGAACAGCCTTCTTAACTGATCAGGGGCTTTACTGCTACAGGATTATGTCCTTCGGTTTAAAGAATGTGGGGGCCACCTACCAAAAGCTCGTCAACGAGATGTTCAAAAACTAAATCGGGAGAAATGTCAAAGTATACGTAGACAACATGTTGGTGAAGAGCCTCCTCGTTGAACAACATCTATCTGACCTAAGTGAAACATTCCAAATGCTAGGAGATGCAAAATGAAGCTTAACCCGGAGAAATGTGCATTCGGGGTGTCTACTAGAAAGTTCATCGGGTTTATGGTCTCTTAGTGAGGAATAGAGACAAACCCAGAGAAGGTTAGGGCCATAATCAAGATGCAACCACCAAAGAATACCAAGGAAGTAAAGTGGCTGTTAGGAAGGGTCGCGACGTTAAGCAGATTCATATCCTGAGCTATTGATAAATACTTCCCCTTCTTTCATCTACTGAAGAATTCATTTTACTAGGATAAGGACTGCGGCAAAGCCTTCCAAGAGCTCAAAGTCCACCTCAATCGCTTGTCGCTAATCAACCAACTAAAGCAGGGCAAGGTACTTTACGTCTACCTATCAGTATCAAAGACAACAGTTAGCTCAGTATTGGTTAGAGAAGAAAACGGGATGTAAATGTCACTATACTATACTAGTCGGGCATTCAGGGGAGTCGAGGAAAGATACCCGAAGGCTGAGAAAATAACATTCTCCCTGGTCATCACGGCCAGACGACTAAGGCTCTACTTCCAGGAACACACCATCTGAGTGCTCACTGATCAGTCACTTAGGGTCATACTACATAAACCTGAGACCTCAGTGAGACTGGTCAAGTGGTCGGTGAAGTTAAGCGAATTTGACATCGAATACTATCCTCGGAGAGTTATCAAAGGACAAGCGGTTGCTGACTTCATCGCCGAGTATACTCACAAACCAGAGGGTGAGGCCAAGGTGCAAGAAGAGCAACTCAGTGAGGCAAAGGCAAGCCAAACAACATGGATGCTCTATGTTGATGGCTCCTCCACCAACAAGTTTACTGGAGGAGTCTTGATTACACCAAAAGGAACCGAGCTTGAATATACCATCAGGTTCAAGTTAGAAACCAATAACAAGGCAGAGTATGAAGTCTTAATCATCGAGTTACAACTTGCTCGTGCCCTTGGAGCTAAGTAGATGAAAGTAAGCAGTGATTCCCAGCTTGTGGTGGGGCAAGTATTGGGAGAATATGAGGCCAGGGATGAGCGGATGAAGCAGTATTAGGCATTGGTAATGGTGAAAAAGTTCCGGTTTAAGCAATTCAGTATGCAGCAAGTCCCTCGGGGACAACGAGAAAGTTGATAAGCTAGCAAAACTCACGTCATCAACCGAGGAAGACCCCACCCCCAGAATCTTCGTGAAGAGTTTAACTAAGACAAGCATTAAGACAGAAGAAGGTATGGAGATCAATATGGCTACCCTCAAGCCCGAATGGGCCAACCAAATTGTAAAATATTTGAAGGACGGAGAGTTACCCAAGAAACGAGATAGGGCAAAGAAAGTAAAGGTAAGGGCAAGTCGATACCTCTTCCTTAACAATACCCTCTACAAGAGAAGCTTCACCCTCCCTCTGTCACAATGCTTATCCAATCAAGAAACCGACTATGTTCTTTGAGAGATAGACAAGGGAGTATGTGGGAATCACTCGGGGGGTAAGGCGTTAGCCAGCAAAGTGATTAGAGCAGGGTATTATTAGCCCTCGATGCAAAATGACACAAGCATGTTCATCCATAGGTGTGACAAATGCCAAAGGTTTGCCACTATCTCAAGAAAACCCGCCAAAGAGCTAGTTTCGATAGCTGGCCTATGGCCGTTTTTCTAATTGGGAATCATCATTATCAGACCTTTCCCTCGGGGAATGAGGCAGATGAAGTTCTTAGTGGTTTCCATTGACTACTTCACAAAATGAGTGAAAGCCAAACCTCTAGCCAAGATCACCGAGAAGAATATCAGGGACTTCACATGGAAATCCATCATATGCCGATTCAGGATACCTAGGGTACTCATCACCGATAATGGTAAACTGTTTGACAATGCTCGGTTCGGAGAATTTTGTGTCAAGCTTAAAATTAGAAATCATTTCTGTTCTCCATCACACCCTCAAGCTAATGACTAAGTGAAAGTCACCAACCAGACACTACTGAGCATCATTAAGAATAGACTTGAGGACTGAAAGGGCCTCTGGCCCGAGGAGCTACCTAGTATGTTGTGGGCCTACCAAACTATGGTCAGAACCCCCACCGGGGAAACATCGTTCCTCTTGGCATTTGGCACCGAGGCAATGGTACCGGTAAAGATAGGGATGACCACCTACAGAACAATGAGTTTTGACCCAGAGAAAAACAATGAGTACCTCATAAACAATCGATACATGTTGGAAGAAAAAAGAGACGAGGTGACACTCTAGACAACCGCTTACAAGCATAGAATGGCTAAGTACTACAACTCGTAGGTCAAAGCGAAAAGATAAATGGTGGGAGACTTGGTCCTTAGGAAGATCAGCCTAGTGATACAAGACCTCATAAAAGGAAAACTAAGGCCGATTTGGGACGGACACACAGGGTAATGAGCTTTTATATACCTGGGACATATCATCTCGAGATAATGCAAGGAGAACCGCTACCCCGACCGTGGAACGTCGAGCATATGAGGAAATACTATCAATAATGCCGATATAATTGTTTATTCCCACTTAATGAAATCTTCTTACTCAGTAGGAACAGGAAAATTCAGGCCCTCGAGCCCAAGCTACAAGCCTAGCCCTAGGTCACAAGACTGACCCATCCTTTATGGAAAAATTCAGGCCATCGAGCCCAGGCTACAAGATTAACCACATGTCACAAGATTGGCCTCAGGTCACAAGACTGACCCATCCCTTATGGGAAAATTCAGGCCCTCGGGCCTGGGTTACAAGACTAGCCTCAGGTCACAAGATCTCACCCATCCCTTAGGGAAAATTCAAGAGACAAAGTGAAGCCTCGAGGATTCCAGAGAGAGAGGCTATCGAAGACTTTAACGTATAAAGTTGAAGCCTCGAGGATTCCTGAGAGAGAGGTTGTCAAAGGATTCTCGAGAGAACGCATCGTGACTAAGGTCAACTATTCAAAGTCAAGTAAGTGCGACTATAACCTTGTATATATTAATGAGAATAGACGGATAAGAGTACTCGACGACATTGCTAAGCAAAGGCCCCCATGTGGGGTAATGAATGAAATTTCGACAGTGCCACCAGAGACCTTTGAGCCACCCGGCTTATGAAAATTTAAATGATTCATTAGATTATCTAAGGCCATCCCACATTTATTTACTTAGGAAGTCTAGTGAGGATACCTAAGGGTTCATCCACGAGATGCACCCATACTTAGAAAATTTTAACGTTGCCTATCTCTACACACATAGACAATTTTTCACCACAAGACGTGCCTATACTTAGCAAAACTTGTCAAAGCCTACATACTTGGAAAATCTTGGAAACTACCTAAGAATTTCTACCATAAGGCACATACAAACTTAGAGAAATTTTTGTAAAAATAAAAATAAAAACATATAAGATGGGAGCAAAGAAGAAAATTTCATTAAGGAAAAAAGAAGAAAGTTTACATTAAAAAAAGTACAATTACGCCGGGGGATTGTTAGCCCCTGAGATGGCATCTCCTGGGAGTACAGTTTCAATACCCTTGGCCACTTTTTTTGTTTCTTCTTTTCCTTCTTTTCCCTCACCATCTTCCTCTTCTTCCTCCTCGGGGCCAAAGGTCAAGAAGTCCAGGTCCGGGAAGGTCTCAACAGCTAGCTTCCTAAAACCTTCAAAGCAGTCAAGGTAGCAACCGGCCTTCATGACTTGAAAGGCCTCAGACGCCAAGTACTCTGCAACCGCAGCATCGACGATCCATTCTCTCTCCCCCTCTGCTTGAATCCGGGTAAGGGTGAAATCCTTGGCCACCTTCTTTTCCACCATCTGCTCCAAGGTCACAGCAAATGACCCCTCCACCTTGAGGTGACGGCTCCTTTTGGACTCAAGCTTAGACCTAGCCCTAGTGATCTCCTCCTCGGCCAATTGCAGATGTCAGGTTAGCTCACATATTCAAGCCTCACCCTCATCAGTCCAGGCGGCTATGTTTACACTAGTCATCTCCACCTACACGAGCTTTTCCCTCAATGCATTGATTCACCCTCGGCGCTATCATGAACAACCTCGAGTTCCTAGGTGGTTTTAGTGAGCCGGCTCTAGAATTCACCTCAGACCTTCTTGCTAGTCTTGAACCTCTTAATAGAGGCCTCCATTATGGCCATGGTCTGCAAGATCACCAACTAGTCAGTAAAATACAAGCTACACAAAAAGAAAATAAAAATAAAGATAAAATAGGAAGGATGAATATTAAAGGGGGAAAAGTTACATTGGCTGAGTAATAGACTATCTCGCGGTGCTGGGCAGATGGAGTGAGGGCATTCAGAGACTCAAGGTCCCCGGGTGGGATGTTCCCGAGGATATAATCCACCCTGGAGCCTAGCTTCGACAACTAGGATGAAGGTCCAATCTAGGATTGGCCCCTATCCGGGGCAGATGAAGAAGGCACCCTAGTAGCAGCCACATCGTGAATCGAGGCAGCTTGGGGTGAAGAGGTTGTCATGCACATGACCATAATGGCAATAGCCTTGGGTGGAGCCGCCATGTTGCCCCTTGCTGTAGGGCGGGAAAGAGACTCAGTGGTCTTGATCTCCAAATCCACAACGGGAATAGAGGTCTTAGGGACTGGGGCAAGGGTTGTCTCAAGGACTTGGACAGTGTCGGGGGCTTGGGCTTCAAATTGAGAGCCCCCCTTGAATCAGATGCCTCTTCCTTTTCTTTAGGGAGACTGTGACTCCCTGGCTAGCTGCTTTGGCCTGCTTGGCCCATATCAAGAACCTCTTGTCCAGCTTCATGGTTGTGCAACATAATAAACTCGATGTTAAAAAATAGTTATATAAAAAAAATAAAAAAAAGAGTAAGAAAAAATAAAAAATGACAAACAAAACACACAAAAGCTACCTGGGTCAAGACCAAACCCAGACTTAAATAAGTTCTTAGGGGTGACAAGATTCGGGTAGGCATGGACTAAGTAGCTCACGACTTCCCAGAGGCAATCCTCCTTCTCGAGGGAAAGTTTGCCTACGTCCGAGACTGACACAAAGAAAAAATGCTATAAAAAAAAGGAAGGAAATAAAAAAAGATGCAAAAACCAATAACTCACCTGTAGAGCTAATGGACAACACCCAACCCCTGTTAAGCCTCACAAGGGGAACTTCCCATCCTTCACCCGAGATGAAGAAGTAACAACTCCCCCACCCACTGTTAGAACTCGGGAGGCCAGTCACTAAAGTTGTTGTCGGGTCTTGGTTAGCAAAGAACCACCACCCCGACTACTACTCATTAGGGTAGTAGCAATGCAGAAATTTGTTGAGAGTAAGGTGGGTCTTCCCCTCGAAAGTCAGCTCCCATAAGACCATACATCCTATGGCGATCCTCCAAGCATTGGGCATCAGTTGTCCCGGCTCTAAACCAAGACAAAGTAATAATTCCCTAAGAAAAAGAGGCACTGGGAAACACAAACCCTCTAAAAGCACCTGCTCGTACAGTGCTAAGCTGCCAATAAGGGCCTCGAAAGCCAAGACGTTCCCGGGGGCAGTAAAGACAGCCCCCTCAGGGATAGAGAAGGACAAGAAAAATCGAGCCAAGGTCTATTGCCCTAACTTGGACTCGAAACTAGCAACGGTAAAATCTTGCCCAGGGGCAATCTCCCCCCATTGCTGCTTGGGCATTGGACGAAGCTGGCCTAGTGGCATACTCTGAGGAATTTTTTTGGACCTCAAATAGGTCATTGGCATCGTCAACCATCCGGTCAACACTGTCCCAGGACACCATTAATTAAACAAAAAAGGGGGGGCTAACACGAAGAAAATAAGGAGGGTTCAATAACACTAGAACTTTAACTACCAAAGGGAAAGGAGCAAGGAATGCAAACAACGACAATAAGAAAAAAGAAGACAAGGACAGGACTAGGTAAAGTAAATGTAAACAAACAAACAAACTAAGAATACTTGGAAAATGGACGGAGAAGACTAGGAAGCAAGGAGACGGCTGGAACGTTGAACGAGAATATAACACTGGGATGAAAACAGGTCACCGAAAATCGCTTAAGGGAAAAATGCAAGGGAGCAATAGGGTGTGTGAACTGATAAAGGAAACCAAACTAACCTTTGGGGAAGGAATTTATAAGCAAAGCCCTTAATCCTCGATCCTACATGTGTCGCTCATCTAGGGGATATTATAATTACCTTAGGACAACACTCAAATCTCGAAATCAATACAGGGTTTAAAAATGACCGTCCGATGGCGTTGAGATTCACATAAGACATGACGCTTGACATGACCCATAATTAGTGTAGGCACGCCCCCTCGGCTTCCGAGGCCCATTAAATGCAAAGCCATCATAACGCCTACCCTTAATTAATGCAACATCGATAAATGAAAAAGCAAACAAGCGTGTATTAAAAATAGATAATAACGATCAGAAACAATGCACAGTCCTAAGCCAGGTAATCCATGACTCGAGAATGAGGGGGGACAACTGATAGGGAGAAATACTGAGACCCCTATAAACCTATGAAACCCCGACCCTAATGAGACTCACCCGGGAGGTTCTCGTTGAGAAACCTACCGAGTCCCTATGATCGCCAAATCCTCGTGGTAGCAACCCGAAGGATAATAAGGCCACTTAAGAAAGGTTTTGCTGCTCAACGACTTCTCAACATCGAGATTTGTAAAAAGCTACCGGGACATTTACTTCCCCTTCAATACCCAACACCTCAAAACCCCCGGGATAACTCCCAGGGCGTGACCTGAATCCTGAATATCCCAACACAAAAAAAAGAAGTCATTTCATCGACAACTATTTGTATCCTCTATACTTGAAGATAAGAATAATCCAGAAGTCATTACAAAAAAAAAAACATTTTCTATAGTTGGACTAACAAATTGAGAAGATACAAAGTTGGAAAGGGCCACTACGATTAACCGACTAAAAACAAAAAGATTAAGAGGGCGCCGTGATCAACGTGGGTAGAATCTTGCCTGATATGCCATTACGCGAGCCTATAAATAAGGGCAACAGTCAACTCATCAGGTATGAGAAAAATTAGCCCTAATTGGAGCCTTATATTCTACCACCCCCTGTATCTGACTTGATCATCGGAGAGCTTGTGACCGGCACCCCGCCAGTACACAGTTCTTAGGCTTTGTTGTGCAAGGATCATTCCGCCGGAGACCCAGGCACACTGTGCAACCATTTGACTGATGTTGGGATGCTCGTAATTTCAACATCATCAATATTAAAGAAGTGATGGACATGGATAAGTTGCAGGGCTTGAAAGGATAGACTAGAAATGAATATACTTGTGAAACATATTAATAGCACTAACAAATGATAAGATGAGGAAAAGTTAGCTAAGATGGTTTCATGTACAACAAAGACTAACATCATCACAGTGATATATTTCAAGTTGAAGGTTCCAAATGGACACCAGAAAGGCTAAAAAGAGGTGGGCCTAGGTAATGAGAAAAAACTTTGAGGACTCGGGAGTAAACAGAAGTCTTACTTCTGGACTTAAAGAGGGCCTCATATCCTTTGAGTCGCCCCCTTTGTGCTACGTCGTGAGCCGAGACACAAGGAGGGTATCATTTCACTTTTTGGAGATGTCACATCACCCCCCAAAAGTGAAATGATACTTCCCCTTTGTCTCGGCTCACGAAGTCTCCCAAAGGGGGGCGGCGCAGAGGATACTTCCCCAGTTAGGCCTACCTGTGCATTATGATCCAAAATAGATAAAGAAAGACACCGACCAACGTGGTGCACTAATAGTCTAATACGGGCCAGATACTCTCAAGCTTGCAAAACTGTTTTGTGATTGTCTGCGATGCACATGTATTGCAAAAAAGTGGCAATACACTTTTTTGCAGTACATGTGCATGTGTCTTAGATTGTTGCAAGATGTTCTTGTGAGCAAGAAGAAATCCTGAGTGTAGACGCATCTGGATAATTTCCTTCTTTTACTACTTTTTTTTATTTTTAAAGTTCTATAAACCGTCTTATTTATAGTTTATAAAACCTTTTATGAATCCTATCCAATAATATTTAATGTAGAATTTTAAGGATTTTAACTTAGAAAAAGAATACAAATGTTGGGTTATTTGACAAGTTTTGAGATAAAAGAAAACTTTTCATATGAATTGGTTTCATTTTCCAACTAGGAGAAATGGAAGGATGCTATTCTTATGGGTCCCAAGCTCTCTAACTATCTCTATACATAAGATATGAGAGTGATTTTGGGATTGATTGATGCCCTTCTCTTGGGTTTTCTCAACATTCTTCTCTTGATTGTGAGAAAATGTGAGAAGGGGGAATCTCACTAGGTGGAGAGAAGTGAGGGAAAAAGATATAATAGGGTTAAGGGCTTGCATTATAGGGTGAGAGTTTAAACAAGAAAGTTGTGTACATCTTTTGCTTTTATCATATAGTGAAGAACAGATATCCCAGTCCCGTAGACGTAGGCATTTTGGTTGACCCACATAAAATCATTGTCTTGTGTAATTGCTGATTTTTTTTTATTATTATTATCTTATTCTTTATTATATGATTGTGAGTGTCTTAAGCCCATATCTCATCACGTGAAACTTTAGGGTTTTATCCGTTATGACAACGATTAGTATTAAAGCTTATATTTCGTGTATGGGAGAAATAGAAAAAATCGGTGAATAAAAATATTTTTTATTCAAAGGGTTACTTTAAAAAAAAAATTGAATTGATTTACAATGACAATAAAGACTTCCACCAATCACATCTCTATGAAGAAATTTGATGAAAATGGCAATTTTACTATTTGACAAAAAAAAGTGAATGATTTATTAATATAGTAGGGTTTGTACAAAGTGTTTTAGAGAAAGAAAAGAAAGCCTAAGGAGATTGAAAATTATGATTGATAAGACATAATAATAAAGACAATCATTACAATTTACCTTTGTCTTATGGATTGTATATTTTTAACATTATGGACGAAGATTTATCATTGATTTTATGGGAGAGTGTTGGAGAAACTCTTACATAAAAAAGTCTCTTTCCAATAAATTATATCTAAAGTGACAAATGAATGAGCCGAAGATGGTGAAATGTGCAAATCTATTGTCTATTAGACCACTTAAATGTGTTCAACCAGCTCTTAAATCAACTGTACAAAATTGATGTAAAGGTGAAAGAAAAAGATAAGATATTTTTATTTCTTAACTTCCTTATTCATATGACAACTTAATGACAATATTATTGTTCACGAAAGATACAATAAGTCTAAGGAATGTTGCGGCATCACTCATATCTAACGAGATTAGAAAGATGTCAAGATTTTAGGTTGATTGGTCAAGTAGAAAATTGCAAAAGAAATGTCATCTGGGAGGAGTTTTGAGAATAACAAGTCCATATCCAAGTTCATAAGAAATGGAAAGGAGCAATATTTTCATTGCAAGGAATATTGTCATATGAAGAGGGATTATTTAAAATGTACTAGCAAAAAGAAAAGTGACAGTCACAATATAGTATTAGCAAAGGAATAAGAGGAATACACTTGGATATTTTTTCATAATCTCCAAAAGTATGGATACGTTTTCCTTTAATGAATGGATAATAGATTCAGAATGTCATGTTCATATATGTTCCAAGAAATAATATTTTGATATGTTCAAAGAAAATAATACATATGTAGTTTCTTGGGTGATGGGTCAAACTTATAACATCACAACTATTGAAACGGAGAAGATCAAGATGTTTAATGAAATGGTTTTGTACTTTTAGTGGTATGGCACATGTCCCAAAGATGCTAAAGAATCTAATATTATTAGTCCAATTTGATTTCATAGGTTACAAGTATTCAGCTGCAAGTGAAGTTATGAAAATCACATATGATTGGTTGGTCTTAATGAAGGAAGAAAAATATGATAGTTTGTATCTTCTGATAGAAAATACAGTGATTGGTGATATTCATTTAACCTCGATGGAGATCTAAAAACTAAGTGTACGGAATAACAAGTGATGAGTCTCTTTTGCAATTTGAGTAAAAACAAGTGTTATGGGTTTCCAGTGATAGACAATGGTGTGATAGTTTCTATGGTTAAAAGGGACGAATTAGGTCGCTCTTTAGAGTTGACTAGACAAGTCAACTTAAGACAACTAGACATGTACATTAACTGTGTCATGATCAAGTCAGATGGTTTAAGAACCAAATTGAATTGATAATATATGTAGCGGTGCTTTTTTAAGACAGGCTAACAGTTGTTTATAGTGATAGCAAGTATATTATGATTTATGTTCGTGGATGAGATGTGTTTTATGCATATATGACGTAGAGTTTATTAAGAATGACAACTGCATTTTTTCTCTAGGGTGGCTTTAGAATGTAGGTCAAGGTGATGTGGTACACATGTCTGCAAGTTCTATATTTTGACACAGATATTATAGAACTAACTTAAATGGAAAATCCTCAAGGTGACTACAAACATGTCAAAGGGGAGGTTATTGGATTTCTGACAAATTTTGAATCAAAAGGAAACTTTTCACACAAGAATTGGTTTCCTTCTCCGATTAGGAGAAGAGAAAACATGTGAAGACATGTGGGTGATCTTCACATTGGCCCAAGCTCTTTAAATATTTTATTCATGAGATATATATAAGAGTGATTTTGATTAATGTCTTTATAGGGAAAAGCTATTCTTTTATCTATCTGCGAAATCTAAACTCTATCTGTATCGGTTTTCGTGGCGACCCCTTTCTCCTCAGCCTCACAAAGAAACGGCTGACTTGTCAACACAGTTCATCTATCATAGGCAATCCTTTGGATTATGTACTCAGTGCCCCAGTATATTTTGGCTCCATTCCATTGTGACAGAAGAAATTTCAGAAGACACATTTCCTACATTTTCTTCTTCTTCGAGTTCTTCATTTAAGCCATAAAAATTCTCAAGCAGGTTGAGTTCTTTGAAGGTTCTTAGAGAAATAAGTCATATTTTGCTTCCTCATAAGATGAAGCTATTGTGCCTTCCCGCCTTCTTTCTTACAGAAGCTGCAGAGAGACAACAGCGGTTGCAGAAATAAGATTTTAACTTCAAATAATTACCGAAGGAGAGGAGCAAGTAGCAGTTCAGACTAGAGGGTTCGCTCTAAATCCTCGGTAAGTCTTTTAAATAAGAAAATTAACTCTTATCAATGCAGGCTTACCCCCAAACAATAACCTGAAAGATGGTCTACCATGTGGTCTGCTGGTCAGCGCACAAATTTATATATATGGTAGACCCGAACCAATCGACCTGGCTGGTGCCTTCCCAGTTCCCACCATTCACTAATTATCAGACGGTGCTGCACTGATTAACACCAAGTTATTGTTTATAAAATAGATTTGTGTTCAAAACCATAGTTTTGAGAACCAGACCAGGCACTGAAACAGTGAGATGGTCAGTTTTGATCAAACCAGATTCAACCTTAGGGTCACATGATCTCACCATGGTTACTTTAGCATAATTGCAATAATAGTAAAAATAAACTCAAAAATATTATATATATATATATATATATATATATATATATATATATTTAATTCGGTGCCTTTTTAAGGGAACAAATGTTCTGTCCAGGATTTTGTATGTCCGTGCCTACACACAAAGGCTAGGGGTATAGGGTTAAAAATGTTAAAAAAAAAAATCAAAGGAAAAAACAGGTACCAATAAAAATGGGGTGTTTAGTGTTACAATCATAAAAATAGGCTTCAAATGAACATTTTTATTTTTGATAAGAGGTACCAAATTATAAAATGAAAAAAAGGGCACGTGTCAGCCTGTGGTGAGAGGGTACAGTAGGACATACAAAATCCTGGACAGGACATTTGTTTCCCCTCTTTTTAGTCGCCTATTTTTTCATTTGAACAATTTTTTTTTAAAGTTTTAACGCTTTACATCCCTTTTCTTGTGCTACCTTTTCATTTGAAAACAGTTTCTAAGGCTGTAACCTTATACATCCACCCTTTGTGCATGGGACACGGGGATTATATATATATATATAAAGAGGATCTTTTTTGTCTATTCCCCGTGTCCCACACACAAAGGGTGAATTATTACCTTATACACCCC
>JAOXJP010247013.1:0-22477 GCA_025762735.1 Platanus orientalis | reverse complement strand
AGCATATGTAGATATGTGGTTGTTTAAATGAATTTTACTAATTTCTTTGTTCAAGAATAGTAAACTTCCTTCAATAAGGACCACATGCCTGCCCCTCCACCTCACTCCCTTCTAGAAACCAACCACCTCACCCCCCCTTCATCCCACCTATAAAAAAAAACTCCAATTTTGTGCTCATAAGCGGGAGGAAGAATTCTAAACAAAAATAACTTAGAAAAGAAAGAGAGAAAAGAAAAGAGACAAGAGAAAGAAAATGAGAAAGAAGGTAAGGAAGAAAAGGTTCTTATTCAAGTTGGTCCCCTACCCTTTCTTTGTTTTCTTGTTCACTCAGACCCCTCTTGCTGTAATGAACCAACCTATGAACCCCTTAAATCATTCCCATGGTGGGACACAGGGGAGACAAACCTGTCTCTCCTTTTTAGTTTTATTTTTTAAATCACCCATTGTATAGAGACCATAACTCTCCCAATCTAAGGGTTATTTAAACTATGAGTCACTAACATAGTGACATACATACCCACCAAATTTGAGCCTCAGATGACTTCATTAGACCCCCGAGATTGGTCCCACTTGCTAACTAAAAAAGGGTGTTCCTCTCTGTCTAGATTGAATAGTGGGTAATGCTTGAATTTTAACTTTGTCTATAAAAATGTTTTTTGATTGATTCTTATTTTATTTATTAGTTACTAATTTATATAGTCAAAATAATTTGTGTAGTCCATTTTATTAAGTTTAGGGTATTTTACTTTAATTTCTCTCGAATTAAAATTCAATTGTCTTTATTCTATGTTAAATCTAGTTATTCATCTTGTTTGCTAAATAACTTTATTTATATATATTATTTTGCTCTCAAATTTATACAGTAGCTTCATGACATCCTTTATTTATTCTTCACCAAATTTGAGCCCAATCCCATGTGTATAACTTCTGGAATGGCCCCCATAACCCCTAGCTTTCATAGAGGTCTATGCAAAACTGTACAGAACCCACCTCCTTTGGAAATTCCAAAGAGGGGTTTATCCTTGGCCAATGGGTGTGAACATTTTTAGAGGCATACCAGAGCTCTTAACCTAGTTTCCCAAAAAATTTTAGACCCATTGGATCTCAGGAAGTATCCCAAAAATTCAAGTTGCTAGACTGCTGCCCAGAATTGGTACTCCTAAAAAACCTATATGCCTGAACTTTAATTGAGTTAAATTTTAGGTGTACAACCTATTTCAGGCATACCCCACCCTAGCTCATTATACCTTGTTGGAAAGATCTCTCTCAAATTTTCAAAGAGACCAACCACGCTTGATTCCGAGTTTTATGGAGAGAGATATGTCCATTTGAGTGCGAACTGTCCACTGTATGCCTGAATTTTTCAAGTTAAAATTTAGGTGTACACCTTGAGATCAGGCGTATTGCCTATTTCAGGCGTACAGCCTGAGATCAGGTGTACTAACCCAAAATCTCTATCACTTTGTCCTTGTGTGCCTCATGATATGAAAAGACACGCAAACCCTTGGTAAACTTTAAGAAAAGACTCACTAACTCCTAGTTTTTTTTAAATAACTAAGTAGGGTCCATTGGAGACAATACGCATGAAATCACTTCACTGTGAAGATTAGGCATACTCAAAGATTAGGCATACACATGAAGATCTGGTATGTTGATTGTGTATCCCGACCCAATCACTACCTTTCAATCATTCCTGACTTTTTACAGTCTCCACCTTACCCTAGGGTCATGTCATATTGGTTCACAACCCAAAGATCCTGGGACTTTGCCATAGCCCAATTAGGTCCTAAAAATACTCACATTGGTATAACATAGTCTTAACCCCCTTTCACTAACATATTTCAGTAGTGGGAGTACTCTATAAGTATATAAATATAATAAAATGAACAACACCCTATTCACTCTCACAATCAGACATACTTGACTACCGAGACTTACAAACCCCCAGAACTACATGCCATTTGATCTCGACAAAACCCTAAGAACATTGAACCTTACAAGATCGAGTATGTAGGCAGCCAGAGACTATGTCTCTGGTTCAATTGCAATGATCACACCACGAGGGTGGTGTAGACCAATAAAAATAAAATAAAAACATTATCAATTCATTTTTCGCTTATTAGCACTTGAACATTGCTAGGTTAGGAAAACAACCCTAAAAAGGTGGGTAATTGGGGTGTTTAACATCTTCCCCAATTATAACCAAACAGCTTACCCAGATCCCTAAAAACCAGACTAGTTTGAGAGTCAATCCTAAGCCCAAGTGCCTAGCCCTAAAAATCCCGTAATCCACCTTTTCAGGGGAAAGGTGGCAGGCGTCCAACCCTACCTGTAAAAACCCGAGTTGGTGGTGACTCCAAACCTAAGCCTAAAAGCCAACCTAAATTGGTTGGACGTGGTTCCCCAAAGTGGAGTGAGTAAACCACCTAGTCTTTCCACGATGCCCACACTGCCCTAAAATGGCAAGTATTTGGGGGGCTAACACCTTCCCCAAATGTAACTAAACAACTTACCATTTATCTCAAGAATGTAGTAGGAGTTAAACCCCTAGACCTTTGGGTCTAGACTTCTCCTCCTCCCTTGAAGATGAGAACCGATTTCCAATTCCATCGATTAACCCCAAGTTGGTGGCAACTCCCATAAAAGCCTAACCCTCTTGTAAGAGAGTGAGCAACCTTCATGCACCGGCATCACGTGCCAAATAGTGGGCCCGAAAACCATGTGTGGGTGGGGGAATTTGAACCCCACGGACCCTAATGTCCACACATTGTGTATGCATTAATGTGTTATGAAAAATGAAATAAGGGTTTTAGGTATGTACCTTAAGCCGTGTTCCATATAAGTAATACGACATAAAAAAATTATTATACATAATATAGATACAAGATAATATTACACATAAGCTATCACAAACATAAGGAAATAGATGAGAACAAAGAAATAAAAATAATGAAAAAAAAATGGTTAGGTCCATATATTCCTACTCAAAATACAAATATTGATTCCAACCTGAGTTATAAGACCTACCCATACATTACCTAAGTTCTACATTACTTTATATATAGCATTATATTCCACAAGTAATTCATTATTTAATTTACAAGAGTGATACATCATTTTATTTAGAGATTATATTATTTTAAGATGATGGAAAGTACATGGATGTATGTGTTAAATATTTGCAAGAGACTTACTATGATGAAATTTTTTCCCTTTTAAAAAAAAATGTACAAAAGATAACAAGGTGCATATTATCACCATTCAGATACTCATTAGTTGTTTGAGTGAGAACGCATGAGAGACATGCGTCAACAAAAATGTATCTCCATGTGCCATGGGGTTCTTTTCTAATCTACACTTCTTCTTTTTCATTTTTTTTCTGCAACCTACTTAACTTTCTTCCTTTTTTCATTATTCTTTTTGAAATAAACATTGGATAGAGCTGAGATGGACATGAAGGACTGAGGGAAGACTAGTGAGGGGGAGCTGCAACTAAAGAGAAATTTGGGTCTTCTATTAGGGAAGAGTGTAATGCCCCTAACGTAATTTGCCCTATTTTACAGGGGTAGTTTTGGGAGATAAAAGTAAAAGGGGAAAATAGAAAAAAGGGGATTTCACTCCCATTTTGTGAGAGCCATGAAGAACGACTATGAGAGAGGGGAAAACGAGCAGTAGAACCAAAGAGGAGAAAAGGGAGGAAGAGAAAGGGAAAAAGGAGAAGAAGAAGAGGGATTTATTTGAATCCCTGCAATTAGGCTTAGAACCAAGTAAGTGGTTCTCATATTTAGCAATTAATTGTGGGTTTGTGTGAATTTTCTTGCACTCTATCTTTTCATGTTGAATATCTTAGCTTAACTTTGCTTTAAAGTGATGAATGATCTATGCTTTGGGTGTTAGATGTAATTTTTGAGTCCAAATATGCCTAAATTGGTTATTGGATGATAGTATCCTCTTTAGGGTTAGCCTATAACTAAACCATGATGTTGGATTTATGTTCTTAAGCCCATTTCCATATGAAATTAGTGATTTGAGAATTTAACAACAGCTATAAATATGTCATCCTTGCTTTTATAGACTAAACTTTGATTTGCATATGAAATTCCATATTTATTGCTTGCTATTGGGTTCTTAAATACATAGGAACAAATTAGAATGAAAATTTTTTAAGCTTGGAATATAGTTCTTATTATTTTTTTTTATAGAAACAAGTTATTGTTATTCTCCATGTTACAGAATTAAAACATGAATTCAGCTATTGTTAATTTATATTCCAATTTTATTAGATTAGTATATTGTGGTGTTATTCTAACCAAATGTTTATTGTAAATTGAATCATGTTTTACTTTCATGACCTAACATTATTATTGAGTTTATGGAAGCCATTATGGTTTACTCAATGTATATAACCCCTTGATATAAATAGGATTTAAATTTCTAAATTTCTTGTGAGTAGGAAATTATGTGTACTGCATTGCATGCATAATTATTGCTAACAATGCAGGATGACAGTGGTACCTTTACTTATGGGTACTTGAGACTCTACAGTTGCAGTTGTGATTCCACTCATTGAGTGATGCACTTAGAGAGGATTGCCCCGCATGAGGGAAGATCCATACCTTGAATAGTGCTCTATGGGTAAGGCTTGGGGCCAGGGCGGATTGGTGGATGCACCATAATCAACCTATCCCTATGTACAGAGGTGTAGAAAGAACCCCTGGATTTATCCAGAGCGGTCCACATGACTCCTTATGAGGAGATCACCAAGCGGGGTTCGCGAGGCATAACTTACAGTTATTGCCTTCCCTGTGTATTGAGGCACATATGGGATCCCTGGATTTGTCCTGAGCTACCTAGTGGTTAGCCACCACCTGACGAGGTCCAGATAGCAGTATACGCTTATATAGAATTTGAGACATGATTCACACCACTCTTATGTGGTTAACATTGATCTAGCAATCAAATGAGGTTTTAGCACTTATAGTGTCAGGTTTGCGGATATGCATTAGTTCTTCATGCATCTTTACATAAAATTATACATATTATTTGTCATGTTTGATATATCTTGGTGTTGATGTACTTCTATACACTATGAAACTCTTTAGATGAGTGCATGTGCATGGTATAATGATCTAGTAGAATAAATTCCTTGGGATGAATTATCACTTGATTACGATAGAGATCTTGATGATTATGCTTACATATCATTGTTTATCTTGCTTAATGGTCTATCATTATTCTACTATTGTTATTGTTATTCTTGAGCTACATGTATGCCATATTGTATTGCTGATGTGCGTGTGTACTATAATTGTAAAATATGAAGATCCCTTACGAGCTAATGTAGTTCACGCATGATTTTATCATTTTTTTTAGATACAAACATTCCTGGTGGTTCGAGCCGAGAAGATCCTCAAATTTAGTATCACTTGCATGTACTAAGGTATTTTGGTAGTTTCATTTTGATGTATAGTGTACATAGGGATATATGTTCTAGTCAAGAGTGGTTTTGTGTGGTCTTTTCCCTTCAAGTATCTATCTTGAGTCCACTTGTACTTTAAGTCATAGCATATTTTGTATGGTTACTAAGTAAGGCCATATTTTGGTGACCATTGATGTATGGATGTATATTTTGGGGCATGTATATATTTCTCCTTTCTTTTTATGAATAGATATGGTTTCCATGTGAACAATTTGTGGATGATATATATGTTGTTATTTGGATAGATGGATTATGGAGATTGTTATAAATTGTTGTCTGTCAGGAGAAATATCCTTTTTAGATATAGGACACTTGTCCCCATGTGTCCTAGTTACAGGGAGGTGATGCTGAAATTTCAATAGGAAAACCCATGGTGACACGTTTCCCTCAAATTAAGAGACAAACATTGGCTTAAGATTCCTTTATTTGTCACATGTTAGCATTCGATCACCAAACAGATCTGGGGTGTGACAAAAGTTGGTATCAGAGGTTTAGGTTTAGATGTTCCTTAGGGTAAGAATCTAAGGTTGGGAATTGCATTTTATGCAATTGTATATAGAGCCATAGGATGTCATAGTATTTAGTTGGTTATTATGTATTATCAAATAAACATATGTTGTTCAAATTCATTTTGAAATGTTCATTTCCATAAAATGAGTCATTCCAAACTTTCTACTCCTGAGGGTGATGGCCTCGGCAATTTGAGGCAGTTCATGAGTTCCTTTGTTGACTCAGTGAGTTAGAGAATGCCGGAAACTCAAAATCCACAACCGCCAGCTAAGGATCCTAGTGAGATAACGCAACAATTTATGAGATCAAATCCTCTTTTTGCTGGGACATTAGACCCACTGGTTACTGAGGGTTGGTTGGAGCAGTTGGATAAGATATTTGAGGTTACGCACTGCCCTGCTGAGCACAGGGTTACCTTAGTGGTATATATGTTGGAGGGAGAGGTCAACCATTGGTAGCACCCTCTAAAGAGGTCTCAATGGTCTGATGATTCTCCTATGCTCTGGGACACTTTTGAAAAGGTGTTTACTGAGATATACTTTCCTGAGTCTATGCGGGAACAAAAGATAAATGAGTTCATGGAACTGAAGTAAAGTGATATGACAGTGGAGGAATATGAGAACAAGTTGGAGGGGCTCTCTCGATTTGTTCCATCCCTTATTGTTGATGAGCAATTGAGAGCATTAAAGTTCCTTAGGGGACTTAAACCCAACATACATAGTAGGATTGTTCCATTTGGGGACCACCTATGCTGTCATTCTTATGCGTGTGCAGCTAATTGAGGGGGAGTGGATGGAGAATCAAAAGGTGGAACAAAGAAAGAAAGCATGACATGACTCAGGTCAGAAAGTGAAACATCAAACCTAGTCTTCCAGGAGTTCTCACACACCTCGCATTGATAGGAGAGATCGATGACCGTATAGTAGGTGTGGCTTGAGGCACACTTCACTATAGTGCCCTTAAGTGCCTAGGATTTGTCACAATTGTGGGAAGAGGGGACACATTTCTATGTACTGTTATCAGAAAGATAGGTAGCAAGATCATCAACAACAACATCAGAGGAGGCCACAACTGGCACACTCACCTTCACCACTGCCACATAAACAAACATCATAGAGGCAGGTGGAGGGGTCAGGTAAGAGGACAGGGATTCAGGGCCGAGTTTATGCTATGACAAGGGGTGATGCCCAAGCTTCTAGGGATGTGGTGGAAGGTACTATTTCTATATTCCATTTTCTTACCCGTGTATTAATAGATCCTGATTCTATGCATTCATTCATTTCTCATGTGTTTGCTTCTCAAATTGGGATTAAACCTCAACTGCTTGATTTTAAACTATGTGTTGCTACACCTATGGGTGCTACTATGATTACAAAGTCAGTGTGAAAATCATGTATTGTCTGGGTAGAATATCAGGAGTTGACAGTAAACCTGATTCTACTACAAATGTCTGACTTTGATGTAATTCTAGACATGGATTGGTTAACCATGTACCACGTTATTATTGATTGCTTTAGCAAGATAGTGACATTCTGGTTACCAAAGCAGAGGGAGCTCCAGTTTGAGGGCATCAGGGATTCACCTACTACTAGTCTTATTTCTACCATAGGTGCACATCATCTTATATAATAGGGATGTTATGGTTTTTTGGCCCATTTATGTGAAGCTTAGGGAAAGGAGTTAATATTAGAAGACATTCCCATAGTTAGGGAATTTCCTAATGTGTTTCCCAAAGATTTACCAGGTTTACCCCAATTAAAGAGATTGATTTTCACATCGAATGGCTGCCAAGAACATCTCCTATCTCTAAGGCACCTTATAGATTGGCACTTGCAGAGTTGAAGGAGTTGAAGGAACAATTGCAAGCGTTATTAGATAAGGGTTTGATTAGACCCAGTGTGTCACCTTGGGGGGCCCTAGTGTTATTTGTAAAGAAGAAAGATGGCTCCTTTAGAATGTGTATTGACTACAAGTTGTTAAACAAGGTGACAATAAAAAACAAGTATCCACTGCAAAAAATCAATGACTTGTTTGACTAGTTGAAGGGTGTTATTTATTTCTCAAAGATTAATCTGAGATCTGATTATCATCAATTAAGGATTAGGGAGGAAGATATTTCAAAATCTGCCTTTAGAACCAGATATGGTCACAATGAGTTCAGAGTCATGCCTTTTGGTTTGACTAATGCCCTAGCGGCGATCATGGATTTAATGAACAAAATCTTCAATCCCTATTTAGATCAGTTCATTATTGTGTTTATTGATGACATTTTGATATACTCTTCCACTCGTGATGATCGTGATGAACACTTAAGGATTACACTACAAGTGTTGAGGGAGTACCAGTTGTATGCTAAATTAAGAAAGTGTGAATTCTGGTTGCGACAGGTTACATTTTTGGGACATGTGGTGCCTCAAGATAGTATCTCTGTTGAACCAACAAAGGTTGAAGCAGTGATGAATTGGGAGAGACCGAGGAATGTTTCAGAGATTCTAAGTTTCTTGGGACTAGTCAGTTATTATAGGAGGTTCGTTAAGGGATTCTCTACCCCTGCAACTCCTTTGACTCGGCTAACATGAAAGGATGTTGAGTTTGATTGGACAGATGAGTGTGAAATGAGTTTCCAACAACTTAAGGATCGTCTTACTTCAGTTTTAGTGCTTACTATTCCATCAGGAGGTGGTGGTTTTGTCATCTTCAGTGATGCATCATATAGAGACCTAGGATGTGTCTTGATGCATCATGGTAGGGTAGTGGCCTATGCTTTTAGACAATTGAAGAAGCTTGAACAAAACTATCTAACTAATGATTTAGAATTTGCAGCTATGGTGTTTGCCTTGAAAATTTGGAGGTATTATCTGTATGGAGAGCAGTTTGAGATTTATAAAGATCATAAGAGCTTAAAGTATTTATTCTCTCAAAAAGATCTTAACATGAGGCAGAGGTGGTAGATAAAATTTCTTAAGGATTATGGCTTCACCATCAATTATAATCCAGGAAAAGTTAATGTTGTGGAAGATGTTTTGAGTCGTAAAACTAATGGTTTGGTGGCTGAATTAGTGGTTAGAAAAAGACAACTTCTGAAGTTTATTGGAAATTGCAATATTGATTTTGAGTTACAAGTTAATGAGGCTACTACTAGTGCTAGATTAGCTAATTTGGTCATCCAGTCTAATTTTATCTAGCATATCATTGATACCCAAATGAGTTATACCAAGTAAGCAAAGGTCTATGATGAGGTTCTTAAGGACTTAAGGCCAAACTTCAAGATTCACATAGATGTTGGACTGTATTTTCATGGTAGGTTGTGTGTTCCTAATGATACGAAATTGAAAAAAAAAGATATTGGAGGAAGCCCACAAATCTCGATATAGTATACATTCGAGTAACACCAAGATGTACAAAAACTTGAGATGCATCTACTAGTGGAATAACATGAAACGTGAGGTAGCACAGTATGTCCAATGTTACTTGGTTTGTCAGAGGGTAAAAGGAGAGCACCAAAATCCTGTAGGTTTACTATAACCTCTTTCTATTCCTGAGTGGAAATGGGAGCATTTACCATGGATTCCACTATGGGGTTACCCCGATCCAAGAGTGGTAATGATGTGATAAAGGTGATTATTGATAGGCTTACCAAATCAGCCCACTTCTTAGCAATTAAAGCTACTCTTTCTATAGAGGATATGACTATGTTATACATTAAAGAGATAATGACATTGCATGGAGTTCTAGTGAGTATTGTTTCTGATAGGGATTCAAGATATACATCACATTTCTGGGGAGTTTATAGGCTGCTTTAGGTAAGATTGGAGTACAGTTTCTCATCCTTAGACTGATGGACAGTCAGAGAGAACTAATCAGACACTAAAAGATATGTTGAGAGCTTGTGTGATTGACTTCTCGAGTAGTTGGGATGATCACCTTCCATTGATTGAGTTTGCATATAATAATAGTTATCAAGTCAATATTAAAATGACTCCTTATGAGGCTTTTTATGGGAGGAGTTGTAGATATCCTCTTTTTTTGGTATAAAGTTGGTGAAAAAAGGTTATTGGGACATGAGTTAGTGCAACAAACATCAAAAAAGGTAAACATCATGAATGAATGACTTTGTACTGCTCAAAGTCGACAGAAATGTTATGCAGGCAAGCACAGGACGAAGCTAGAATTCCAAGTTAGGGATCATGTTTTCTTAAGAGTTTTTCCTACCAAAGGTGTCACTTGCTGTGGGAAGAGAAATAAACTCGATCCCAAATTCATTGGGCCTTTTGAGATTTTGAGTCGCATTGATGAGGTTTCCTATGAGTTAGTTTTACCACCCAAGCTATCTAGAGTACACAATGTGCTCCATGGATCTATGCTCCGAAAATATATGCGAGACTCATCACATGTTATGGAGTATGAGCCTATCTAGTTGAATGAAGACCTATCTTATGAGGACTGCCCTCTTTAGATTGTAGAGTGGAAAGAACATACCTTGCGTTCCAACCGTGTTCCACTCGTGAAAGTGTAATGGCAACATCAAGACCTGGAGGAGGCAACATTGGAATGTGCTGATGTGATTTAGAAGAAATATCCAGAGCTATTTAATTTAGGTATATAAATTTCGCGGACGCAATTTTCTTTTAGAGGGGTAGATTGTAATGCCCCTAACGTAATTTTTCCTATTTTACAGGGGTAGTTTGGGAAGATAAAAGTAAAAGGGGAAAATAGGAAAAAAAAAAAAAAAAAGAAGGGATTTCACTCCCATTTTGTGAGAGCTATGAAGAATGACCGTTAGAGAGGGGAAAATGAGCAGCAGAACCAAAGAGGAGAAAAGGGAGGAAGATAAAGGGGAAAATGAGGAGAAAAAGAGGGATTTAGCTTAATCCCATCAATTAGGCTTATAACCAGGTAAGTGGTTCTCATATTTTACAATTTATAGTGGGTTTGTGTGAATTTTCTTGCACTCTATCTTTGCATGTTGAATATCTTAGCTTAACTTTGCTTTAAAGTGATGAATGATCTATGCTTTGGGTGTGGGATGCAATTTTGAGTCCAAATATGCCTAAATTGGTTGTTGCATGATAGTATCCCCTTTAGGGTTAACCTAGAACTAAACAATGTTGTTGGATTTATGTTCTTAAGCCTATTTCCACATTAAATTAGTGATTTGAGAATTTAACAAAAGTTATAAATATGTCATCCTTGCTTTTATAAACTAAACTTTGATTTGCATATGAAATTCCATATTTATTGCTTACTATTGGGTTTTTAAATAATGAGGGACAAGTTAGAATGAAAATTTGTTAAGCTTGGAATATAGTTCTTTTTCTTCTTTTTTTTTACAGAAAAAGGTTATTGTTATCTTCCATGTTATGGAATTTAGAGCATGAATTCGGTTGTTGCTAATTTATATTCCAATTTTATTAGAATAGTATATAATGGTGTTATTCTAGCCAAATGTTTATTACAAATTGAATCATGCTTTACTTTCAAGACCTAGCATTATTATTGAGTTTATGAAAGCCGTTATGGTTTACTTAATGTATATAACCCCTTAATATGAATACGATTTGAATTTCTAAAATTCTTGTGAGTAGGAGATTATGTATATTGCATTTATGGAATTGCATTGCATGCAAAATTAGTGCTAACAATGTAGGATGACAGTGGTACCTTAACTTATGAGTACTTGAGACTCTATAGTTGCAGATGTGATTCCACTCATTAAGTGATACCCCTAAAGAGGGTTGCCCCACATGAGGGAAAATCCATACCTTGGATAATGCTCTATGGGTAAGGCCTGGGGCAGCCTAGTGGATGCACCAGAGTTAGCCTATCCCTGCGTATGGAGGCGCAGAAGGAACCCCTGGATTTATCCAGAGCTGTCCACATAACTCCTTGTGAGGAGATCACCAAACAGGGTTTAACTTACAGTTATTGCTTTCCCTGTGTATTGAGGCACAGATGGGATCCCTGGATTTGTCCTGAGCTACCTAGTGGTTAGCCACCACCTGACGGGGTCTAGATAGCAGTATACGCTTATATAGAATTTGAGACATGATTCACACCACTCTTATGTGGTTAACATTGCTTGATATTGATCTACCAGTCAGATGAAGTTTTAGCACTTAGTGTGTCAGGTTTGCAGATATGCATTAGTTCTTCATGCATCTTTATATAAAATTATGCCTATTATTTGTCATGTTTGATATATCTTGGTGTTGATGTACTTTTATAGACTGTGAGCTTAGACTCTCTAGATGAGTGCATGTGACATGGTATGATGATCTAGTAGAATGAATTCCTTGGAATGAGTTATCACTTGCTTACTATAGAGATCTTGATTATTATACTTACATATCATTGCTTATCTTGTTTAATGCTCTATCATTGTTCTATTATTATTATTGTTGAGCAGCATGTATTTCATATTGTATTATTAGTGTGTGTGTACTATAAATTGTAGAATATGGGGATCCCTTATGAGCTAGTGTAGCTCACCCATGGTTATACAATATTTTCTAGATAGAGACGTTTCTGGTGGTTCAAGCCGAGCAGATGCTCAGATTTAGTCACTTGCATGTATTAAGGCATTTTGGTAGTTTTATTTTGATGTATTGTGTACATAAGGATGTACGTCTTAGTTTAGAATGGCTCTATATACTCTTTTCCCTTCAGGTATTTATCTTGAGTCCACTTGTACTTTGAGTCATAGCATATTTTGTATGGTTACTAGGTTAGGCCATATATTGGTGACCATTAATGTAGGGATGTATATTTTAGGGGCATGTATATATTTCTCCTTTCTTTTATGAATAGATATAGTTGCCATTTGGACAGTTTGTGGATGATATACATGTAGTTATTTGGATGGATGGATTATGGAGATTATTATAAATTGTTGTCTATCAGGTGATATATCCTTTTTGGATATGGGACACTTGTCCCCATGGGTCCCAGTTACTGGGAGGTGATGCCAAAATTTCGGTAGGAAAACCCATGGAGACACCTTTCCCTCAAATTAAGAGGCGAACATTGGCTTCAAGATTCCTTTATCTATCACGTGTCAACATTCAATCACCGTTGATCCAGGGCATGACAAAGAGATTGCATAAAAAGAGGGCAGCTGACAAGGGTAGGACTGATAACACCATGGTGCTTGCTTTATATCATGCTTATTGTATTTGAGCATCAATGGAGTGGGTACCTATCGGATGTTCCAGTTGCACTCAGATTTCCAAAGTCTCTTCAAGAATTTTCCACCATTTTCTACTGATGATGCATCAGGAAATGCATACATCCTTAGAAATCGAGACTCGATAAAGATGGACAAATGAAGATGTTTTGGCATCAAGGGTGGGTGGAGACACACTAGCTTGGCAGTCTTTCAAAGATTTTAGATTACAAACAAAATAGCTAGAGAGGGGTGGAAAGGATGATTTGGCGATGTAAAAAGAGAAAAGGGTAAGTAGAAGAGAATGAGAGATTAAAAGGGGCTGCCAAGGTATTATTCCTAGTTCACATTGAGTCTGCTCATGGAGGACGTGAAGGTTCCTACAAACCTCTCAACAAATGTTTTTTCAAGGGGCAAGGGTTAACATAATCCTCCAAATTGTTACAGAATTTTGAACCCAAAACTAGGATGTTTATGCTCGGTTCGTATCCATATAAATTTATAATTAAGAACGATTCTCTAAGAGAAAATTTTCCAAATGATCATCTACAACTGAAGAGCACCATTTATTAAAATCAAACCATTATATTGAATCTTAATTCCCAACCCAAAGGACACAACTCTGAATAATTTTATTGTATCTAAGGCGAAAATTTTCAAAAGAACACCCGTATATCATTCGTCAAACTCTTAAGTTCTCCTCTTTCCAACCGGACAAACTGCTCCCCAAATGAGCAATGAGCTTTGTGGGTTGTGATACTGGAAATAGGGAAGTGCCTCTAGTTTATAAAAAAAAATTAGCCTCACGAGGAAGAAGTTAAAACAAATAATTGAGAGATAAATTTACATCAAATAAATGAAACTCAATGAAATGATAAATAATAAAACTTGTAGAGATTCAATTAAAAAAATACTGAAAATTAATTAGAATCTATAAAAATAAGAGAACAACTACATAAAAAAATGCATTTATGAAATCAATGTTATCGCATAAAGGAAAGTGGAGAGGAGCAAACCTCTTTGTTGTTGCAATAGTGAACACTGGTCTTTCTTTGAATAGGCAACGTCTTCCTTTAAAGAGTTAAGAATTCCAACCTAAAACTATCGAGTAGGGAAAGATCAGAGAAAATGAGGTGGAACTTGGGCGCGAGCTAAGTTAGAGAGCTTGGAAAAGAGAGAGAGAGAGAGAGAGAGGAGAGGGGGTTATTCTTTCGTTAGAGAGAGGCGTGCAACCTTAGAGAGAGAGAAGGGGGTTTCTTGGGTGTCTTAGCCCTTCCAGAGTGAGCTCCCAAGCTTTATTTCAAGATATTTCTAAGTCCTCTAGCCATTGGAGCCCTGATTGTCGAGCCCAACTAGAGGAGCGAGTTGTAGAGAATGTGATGGCTGGTACTTTAGGCAGTATTGAAGGGTGTAATGCATTGGACAACCAGAAGGGGAAGACTTGAGCCTTGGTAGATTTTTTTGGGCTTTCCACGAAAGGAAGGATACAAGAGAGGTAAGCATCCAATGGCCTCCCTCTACGTCCTATTCCCTTTTTTGATTTTATTACCTAAAGAGAGAAATTCTCACTTAGGTTCAATTATTTGGCTTAGTTGGTAGGTTTTGAATTTATGAAACTTAGGTACATTGGTGGCCCTTCTTCTCTTAGCCCAAAAAATGAAAAAGAGATCATCTTTAATAGGTATTTGGGTTGTAGACCTAGGCCAGATTCAGTTATGGATTCAAGTTGGGCTTATGTTTTTGCAGTTTGTGATATACCATAATTTGGTGCACCTATGCGGGACTTCCGCATTCCCATATTTGGTAATTTCGATCGAAATCCAACTTTGACTGAATTGGTTGCTTTAATTACCCTAGTGGCATCATTTTTTGATTTGAGGTTCTAAAGTACTTTATCGGACGATCACAAATTGATATGGTGCGATGGAGGGCTTAGGAGTGGACTCTAAAGGTTGAAACCGGTACCTTAAGGTTTTGTGACCTTTTTAGATCCATCAACAGTGTCTGATTGATCGTCTAAGGTGTACTTTGCTCAAAATTAGAAAGATTTTAAATCTGAGGACAGGATTCATTGAGACTTGATATATCGAACTTCAACAATTAGACCCTCTATTTTAAGGTTTCGGGACATTCTAAACATCTATGATATCAAATTGATCATTCATTTTTGGTAAAATTTTGAAAGAATTCAAATCGAGGGTTCTGATATGTCGAAGCTTGATATGGTGGAATTTTACAATCAAACACTTTATTTCAAGGTTTTGAATTGTTCAGGATGCATCCGTGATATATGATTGGTCATCCGATGTTTGTACAATGAGATTCAATGATCCACCTTTGATGAGGGGTAAAATCATAATTTTTAATGTAGATGTAATCGAACTTGGGACAACCATTCAGAAAACTATGAGATTAAAAGGAAAGATAAGAAGATGAAGAAAGTGGGTCCTACAAAGATTTTTAAAAAGTTGAGAGTCTAAAGTGCCAAATTAGGAAAAGAATGGAAATGACCTAAAAATAGGAGGTCTTCTAACCACCTTGGTTTTCGAGGATACCTATAGACCATTTTAAAGAGTTAGTGTTGCCCATTGAAAGAAAACTCCGATCCCTTAGCCAAAATTAGGTGCTAATAATTAGTACTCTTATATAGATTGATAAAACCATGTTGCCATCACAAGTTCAATAATAACATTTCAGTACCCTTTAATAACTATAACCAAATTATTGATAGTGTTTGATATGGTATAATAAAATTTTTATTTATTTTTAGATCAAAGAAAAGGAGTGAAGGGAATACAAAGAATTGCATATGGAGAGTGAGCAAGCAAAAATTCAGATCATGGATTGGGAAACTTGACCAAAGGATAAATTAAAGAGACCCTATTCAAATCTAGATGAGCTACTTCAATTTCAACCAAATAAACATCAGCATAATCAAACAAAGAGGTACTACCAATCCTTTTAAATGTTTATATTGTTAGTAAAACAAAAGCAAAGGTATGTGTCTACCCTCAAAATCCTCTCTTATTAACTAGTTCAAAAATTCAGATGGAAACAAATAAAGCGACAAAAGGATGAAGTAAGCATATGTTGCAATCCCATTAATTAGGAAACATTTTCATCTACAATATTAGCAAGTGTGGGCTTATCTTGCAAATATGTTTTAGATGAATGTTGATAAGTTAGAATCTATGACTGATGTGTGTGTATTTGTAAGGTAACCTAAATAAACAAAAGGATCTTATTTATGTGATCTTATACTTTAAACAAAAGGTTTTTCTTAGTAGAAATGTGACATTTCTTGCAAATAATTATATCCTTAGTTATATTAGAAAAATGAAATCATTCTTGGGGAATTATCCAAAACAAAATATAGTACTTAAAAGAAGGGTTTCTTACCCATCAAACACAAAATTAATTTTTCTATGAATCAATGTTCTCAAGACATGTGAATAAAAGAAGTGTATGAAAAAAAATACCCTTATTCTATAGCTGTAAGTAGTCTCATATATCCTATGTTGTACATCCGACCATATATTTATTATACTTTATGTATGATAGGTAGGTTTTGAAGCTATCCAAGATAAGGTTATTATTAACTGTAAAACATATATTAAAGACTTAAGAAGGACCAATGAATTTATTTTAGTATACAAAAGTGATAATCTAACATCTATTGTGCAAATAAACTTAAATTTTTATGTAGATAAAGGTTCTTAAAATTTAATATGATTATGTATTTACTTTAGGTGATGCATTATTAGTTGAAAGAGAATGGAGCACTATTTCACTGTAAACTCCATAACATATGCAAAATATGTTGCAAATTGTAGTAATAGAGGCTGTTTGGCTATGCAATTTCTTATAAAAAAACTTGGTGTTATTCACTCAATTTAGTCGCTTATGATATGATGTGTTCATATTACTGTCACTAAGATATCTTCTTTAGATTGTCTTATAAACCTATGATTAAGATATTGCAAAAGATATTTTATGTACACATAGACCAAATGGTATTAGATTTGTTTGTGATTGACTTTGAGGACAAGTGAAAATTGTTAAAATTATATCTTGATGAATTCATTCACATTAAATCTGAGTATGTTTATAATTATTTAATAAAGACATTTGCATTCCATCATCACATTTATATATCTATTTAAATAAACATATATTTGATCTCATGCCTTGAGTTAGTTGGTCCATAGGTAGCATATTATGATGTCAAATACATTAAAATGTGATGAGATATGATAATATGATTCTTGCAGACATGAAAATTTATGGCTTGGCTTCTACGTGCACAGAATCCGTGCACAATGTGTGTGCAGGGACCTGGCAGTGCTTGCATCAGCACCAAAAAGTGATTTACACTTTTTGAGGTACGTGCTTATCACTTTTCAGTGCTGATCCAAGCACTCCCAAGTCCCTGCACATGCATTGTGCATGGATTTTGTGTGCACAGAAGCCAAGGGGAAAAGTTTATAGCTGAGAGTGAGGTTAGGTATGTATAGGGTTGGTCCAGATGATGGGGCTAGGTAGTCTCAATCACTAGAATGGAACTCTAAGCCTATATGTGGGTACGTTATGTTTATATTTTAAATTGGATTCATTGTAAACACACCTGGAAAACTTTAGTATCCCTATACATAATGTTCATATCTACAAACTAATACTCAAACTTTAGAGATTTATATTTCTCTAAGCCATCATGTTGGTTGTTTTGAGCTGCTAACTAATTATGCTAATTGATGATTTTTCCATGGATAGGTTGGATGATCTATTTGTACATGAGATAGTATAATCAGAGATCTTCCTCTACACCATCATGTTGGTTAACTTGAGTTGCCAACCAATTATGCTAATCGATAACTATATCATGGATAGTTTGGATATTCTATTTGGTATGTGATAGTATAAAGACTAACCAAGGAATCCACTGCTCTTAAATGGAAGAATTATTCAATTTGGGATAGCCATGATTTGATTGGACATAATATTCTAAATTAGGTAGTATTTTATAAAAAGTTTATCAAGTGATTTCAATGATATCATTATATGATAAAAATATTTAATTTTGAAAAGTATAAATATTTTAAATCTTCAATTGATTCATTATATTCCCAAAATTCATTTACTAATGGCCAAATGGATTAGATAGTGATAAAGTTATTTTTCTTTATGTAATTAAAAATATTGCTTAGGGAAATGAAATATTTGTTAAAAATTTGTAAAGAAGATCCTCGTTATTATTATCTATTATTAAGGGTTTAGTTGTAATTTGTTATTAAGTATTGTTGAAATTGGTGTATCAATTTATAATTATTAAGAATTTATTGAGTTTTCAATAGAAATTAAGCTGCAATCGAGGAAATTTGATCCCGTAACCCAAGGATAAGATCCCTACCAAGATCTCACAGCCCGCAAGGCCTCTTTGACATCTAAAATAACTTTATAAAATTGATCTTCATATTCACATAGGGATGAGTAGTTTATTTGTACGTGTGAGAAGGGTGAAGAGCCTTAAAGAAGTTATGAATCTTGTGGAGACTATGTTGAATCATCAATCTTATATTTGATTAAGCAATTGAAGTATTATCCTTCATCTTTTTTGTTCTAAAAACAAATATTATATAGTGATCGTAAGTTAATCAAAGATCTCAATCTGGTTTTTTTTTTTTTTTAATTAATCTTAATTCATATTTTTAGAAAGATTCAAACAACACCAACATTGTATAGAAGGTTGTTGATAACTTCCGAGTTAGATGGAAGGTATGATAACACTATCATAGGTGAGTGGACGCACTGTTTTGCACTTCGGCATTTGTGTCAGATGGATGATGCGGGCCACCAAAAGCAATGTCCAGCTAGGACAAGTATGCAGCACAAGGGCCAGTGTTCAGGCGGTATGGGCGCCTATATGGAAGAATAGATCAATCACCAATATAGATGTGAGGCACCTTGAGTAATTATTAGATCAATTAGTCAAAGAAGTACTTCCCCCCCCCCCCCAACCAAAGCATGGGTGACTACACGATGACCTTAGGAGAGAGGGTACGGATTAAATCCCCTATTGGAAATTAAGGCATTTAATGCCATTTAAAATACTCCATTGACATGGCAATTCATGTCATTTAAGAATTCCATTAACAATTCTTTAAATTAAGTTTTCAAATTTAGTTGTTTTCAAAATTGTCTTTCAATTGTTGAGTCCCACATTGGTTAGAATAAAAAACAATATACAGTATATAAGTTCTAACTTTTCGTCACTCTTGTGTATTTTGAGAGATTCACACTCTCTCTCTTGGCTACTATGGTGTAACAAGATGCATAGCACCTTGCACACACGCACACGGGCATAGGCAAGGGCTTGGGATTAGGCGCACTTTGCACTTCACACGTTCACGAAGTCTCATTAGAGGTCACAAAATTCCTTTTCTATGGTCCAAATGTGATATTGTGGCATCCGAATCATCCGCGATTGATAAGTCTAAACTTGGACTAGTGCGCGAATGAATCGGATCATGAGTTATTCGCTGACCAAAAGTGCGTGAATGTGCTAGACCAAGTGTCATTCGCCATAAGTTGGACTGGACCAAAGTGCGCGAATGATGTGACCAATAGTGCTCGAATGTGTTGGGCCAAGTGTCATTCGCTATGAGTTGGGCTGGACCAAAGTGTATGAATAAGTGGACTTAAGCCCACATATGAAGTGGGTCAAGACCCGCAAATGAGTGGACAAACTGCGTGAATATGAATTATCAAGTCCATTCGCCACTAGTTGGACTCATTCGCAACGGCCCAAAATTGACATAGCCCAAAAGCGTCTCAAACTTGCGTCTGATGAGAGAAAACGTCCATGTCGAGTCTGGCAAATGTCCATTCTATCATTTATGGGATGAAAGTGAACCAACAAAAGGTTGACACCTCATGGGGAGTTGGTAGAGTGGATGGAGGGCCTCTTCCACTATAAAATGAACCCTTGGGCTCCTAAATGAAAGATAAGAGAGAAAAATCTGAGCTAAGGCAAGTGGAGGACCGAGAGCAAGAAAAAGGAAAGGAAGAAGAAGAAGGAGGTGGCAAATGAGGATCCAAACCTTTCCTTCTCTCTTTCTCCTTAGATATGTATTGCAAAATAAATGTTCCTTCAAACCCATGGATCTACATCTCCCTTGTAGGAGCTTTGTAATTCCTCCTTAGGTTTGGAAACCACCTCAACCAAATGTTGAAGTGTTCACTTTAGTGAACCTCCACAAGGTTTGATGATGCTACCGTGGTCTTCTTGACTTGGTTCTCGTATATGCTTATCAACTTCATAAGGGGATACTATGCTGAATTTTTTGGAAGATTTGAACTTGTCAAAATTGGACGTTTTTTGAACACTCAACTCTTTAAAGGGAAAAAAGTTATAAGGGGAGGTATCCTACATCTTTGTTGGGCTGTGCAAGCCCATTAAAAGATCAGGAGTTGATTCCAAGTGTAGTTGTATCCCAGAGGTAGCTTGGCACGCTCCCTTGCACAATCTTGTGGGAGACCTCGACTATCTTCAAGAAACACATAAAATAGCACATTTATGTCTTGAGTCACTTGGTTTTAATTTTTACTAAATTAAAAGTACTTAACTTTAAGATTGTGGAATTAACGGATTTTGAATTATTGGATTACAAATCCAACATCCCCCTAGCAACATTTCACCATTATGCGATAGTAGCTGCCTTTCTCGACAATTGTCATGGTCCTATTCTATTCTATGAAGCCATTGTTTTTGGCTAAGTGGCCCTAACAAAAAAAAAATGTTATATGTGGCATAGCCCTCCTAGACCTGCAATAGTCATATACAACATAAATATTTACACTAATTACAGATAATGCAGAGTTGGCGCAGATCTCTAACACATATGGAGGCATAGTTGTATTGTAATAGTTGAAGGTTTCTCTTACCCAAAGCATGACATCATTGGAGGTACATAAAAGGAACATGTGTGTGGTGTTTTACTTATAGTGAGCATGGTTACTCAAAACGGCATTTTGAAAGTGTATAAGGTTCTAAGGCATGAGGAGTCAGAGGTTTTGTTTCGTTTCAATATCAATCTCTTGAGGTGGAGGGATATTGGCAAATTATGTTGCCAATGGTTTTAGATGTTTTGCCTTTGTCTCTCTATATATGATGAAAAATTCCAATATTTATGCAAGATAGTATTGCATTTATGGTTTTTCAAGGTCTAACAAAGTGTCTCTCCCTCGTTGCTAGTGTCAACAAAAATTTCCTAACACTGGGTCAAACCTGTAGGGATTTCCTGATTCGGATTATCAAAAGAATTGGGTTCCATAATGCCTCTAGACCGAGGACTTTTACAACAAAAACAATGACAACCTATTTGATAAAAGAAAGAAATTTTATTACTTGAAATAAAGTATACAATGTGAACCGTAAATATACCTTCAACCAAATAGATTAGGCCGATGTTCTTCTTCTGGAATCAAGGGAGAACTCTGTTGAATCTGGTTCTGTGGTACAATCGTTTCACCTGATACAATACTTTAAGCAGCTACAGAATCTAACTAAACTAAATCTACTGCTACTGATACCGTTAACCTATGATAGAAATTATAAGTATTGTTGATGTGTTCGATGATGCCCCATTCCTCCGTCATCTTCTTCATTTATAGAGATCTTTGAATGATGTCATCATTTTTTCCCACATTTGTTCATAACCATCTTTCAGTTTGAATAATGGGTCTCCCGCTTGCTAACTGGTTTGCCCATTATTTTTTCTTGGAATAGTTGTCAATTGTTGTTGTGCTTTACCCTTATCACCTTCCATCCGATGTGTCATGCCTTATAATTTCTCATCAAATCATTACTTAATCCCACGTATCATTTATTGATTGATGGTATTCAAATTATGGCCTAATACTCCCCCCACCTCTAAAACACAAAAAATAAGCTTACAAAGATTAATGGTCCTGTGAGTCGTGTTGCTTCTAGCCATCATCATTCCCACTTCATGCCTCTTTGTTGCTATTTCTGGGAGATTATAGAGAGGATTGCTGATGGCTCTTAGACCCTCCCCTACCCCTACCCCCAACAGGAAAAATAAAACTTTCTTTGCTATTGTTTCCTTTGTAGCCACATTTGGCCTTCCTCTAGTCCTTCTAGCACCTTAAACTTGTATTGTCTCACTCCACCTCACTGGTGCAATCACTGGTCTTCGTTGCACATACCCGAACCATTACAATCAACTTTCTCTCATTTTATCACCTATTGGTGCTACACCTAAGCTCCCACGAATGGATTCATTCCTAATTTTATCCTTTCTAGTCTT